>CAWVNZ010000936.1:0-40391 GCA_963930735.1 Dioctria linearis | reverse complement strand
CGCAAATTTTAATTACGCCAGGGATTGCCTTTTCTATAGTAAATTATTCAAAAAATAATTTTATACTGTCGCAAATTTTAATTGCGCCAGGGATTGCCTTTTCTATAGTAAATTATTCAAAAAATAATTTTCTACTGTCGCAAATTTTAAATATCCCAGGGATTGCCTTTTCTATAGTAAATTATTCAAAAAATAATTTTATACTGTCACAAATTTTAATTGCGCCAGGGATTGCCCTTTCTATAGTAAATTATTCAAAAAATAATTTTATACTGTCGCAAATTTTAAATATCCCAGGGATTGCCTTTTCTACAGTAAATTATTCAAAAAATAATTTTATACTGTCGCAAATTTTAATTGCGCCAGGGATTGACTTTTCTATAGTAAATTATTCAAAAAATAATTTTATACCGTCGCAAATTTTAATTGCGCCAGGGATTGCCTTTTCTATAGTAAATTATTCAAAAAATAATTTTATATTGTCACAAATTTTAATTGCGCCAGGGATTGACTTTTCTATAGTAAATTATTCAAAAAATAATTTTATACTGTCGCAAATTTTAAATATCCCAGGGATTGCCTTTTCTATAGTAAATTATTCAAAAAATAATTTTCTACTGTCGCAAATTTTAATTACGCCAGGGATTGCCTTTTATATAGTAAATTATTCAAAAAATAATTTTATACTGTCGCAAATTTTAATTACGCCAGGGATTGCCTTTTATATAGTAAATTATTCAAAAAATAATTTTCTACTGTCGCAAATTTTAATTACGCCAGGGATTGCCTTTTCTATAGTAAATTATTCAAAAACTAATTTTATACTGTCGCAAATTTTAATTACGCCAGGGATTGCCTTTTCTATAGTAAATTATTCAAAAAATAATTTTATACTGTCGCAAATTTTAATTACGCCAGGGATTGCCTTTTATATAGTAAATTATTCAAAAAATAATTTTATACTGTCGCAAATTTTAATTACGCCAGGGATTGCCTTTTCTATAGTAAATTATTCAAAAAATAATTTTATACTGTCGCAAATTTTATGTGCGCCAGGGATTGCCTTTTCTATAGTAAATTATTCAAAAAATAATTTTCTACTGTCGCAAATTTTAATTACGCCAGGGATTGCCTTTTATATAGTAAATTATTCAAAAAATAATTTTATACTGTCGCAAATTTTAAATATCCCAGGGATTGCCTTTTCTACAGTAAATTATTCAAAAAATAATTTTCTACTGTCGCAAATTTTAATTACGCCAGGGATTGCCTTTTATATAGTAAATTATTCAAAAAATAATTTTATACTGTCGCAAATTTTAATTACGCCAGGGATTGCCTTTTATATAGTAAATTATTCAAAAACTAATTTTATACTGTCGCAAATTTTAATTACGCCAGGGATTGCCTTTTATATAGTAAATTATTCAAAAACTAATTTTATACTGTCGCAAATTTTATGTGCGCCAGGGATTGCCTTTTCTATAGTAAATTATTCAAAAAATAATTTTATACTGTCGCAAATTTTAATTGCGCCAGGGATTGCCTTTTATATAGTAAATTATTCAAAAACTAATTTTATACTGTCGCAAATTTTATGTGCGCCAGGGATTGCCTTTTCTATAGTAAATTATTCAAAAAATAATTTTCTACTGTCGCAAATTTTAATTGCGCCAGGGATTGCCTTTTCTATAGTAAATTATTCAAAAAATAATTTTATACTGTCGCAAATTTTAATTACGCCAGGGATTGCCTTTTCTACAGTAAATTATTCAAAAAATAATTTTCTACTGTCGCAAATTTTAATTACGCCAGGGATTGCCTTTTCTATAGTAAATTATTCAAAAACTAATTTTATACTGTCGCAAATTTTATGTGCGCCAGGGATTGCCTTTTCTATAGTAAATTATTCAAAAAATAATTTTCTACTGTCGCAAATTTTATGTGCGCCAGGGATTGCCTTTTATATAGTAAATTTTTCAAAAACTAATTTTATACTGTCGCAAATTTTATGTGCGCCAGGGATTGCCTTTTCTATAGTAAATTATTCAAAAAATAATTTTCTACTGTCGCAAATTTTAATTACGCCAGGGATTGCCTTTTCTATAGTAAATTATTCAAAAAATAATTTTCAACTGTCACAAATTTTAATTGCGCCAGGGATTGCCTTTTCTATAGTAAATTATTCAAAAAATAATTTTATACTGTCGCAAATTTTAATTACGCCAGGGATTGCCTTTTCTATAGTAAATTATTCAAAAAATAATTTTATACTGTCGCAAATTTTAATTACGCCAGGGATTGCCTTTTCTATAGTAAATTATTCAAAAAATAATTTTATACTGTCGCAAATTTTAATTACGCCAGGGATTGCCTTTTCTATAGTAAATTATTCAAAAAATAATTTTATACTGTCGCAAATTTTAATTACGCCAGGGATTGCCTTTTCTACAGTAAATTATTCAAAAAATAATTTTATACTGTCGCAAATTTTAATTGCGCCAGGGATTGCCTTTTATATAGTAAATTATTCAAAAAATAATTTTCTACTGTCGCAAATTTTAATTACGCCAGGGATTGCCTTTTATATAGTAAATTATTCAAAAAATAATTTTATACTGTCGCAAATTTTAATTGCGCCAGGGATTGCCTTTTCTATAGTAAATTATTCAAAAAATAATTTTCTACTGTCGCAAATTTTAATTGCGCCAGGGATTGCCTTTTCTATAGTAAATTATTCAAAAAATAATTTTCTACTGTCGCAAATTTTAAATATCCCAGGGATTGCCTTTTCTATAGTAAATTATTCAAAAACTAATTTTCAACTGTCGCAAATTTTAATTGCGCCAGGGATTGCCTTTTCTATAGTAAATTATTCAAAAAATAATTTTATACTGTCGCAAGTTTTAATTGCGCCAGGGATTGCCTTTTATATAGTAAATTATTCAAAAAATAATTTTATACTGTCGCAAATTTTAATTACGCCAGGGATTGCCTTTTCTATAGTAAATTATTCAAAAAATAATTTTTTACTGTCGCAAATTTTATGTGCGCCAGGGATTGCCTTTTCTATAGTAAATTATTCAAAAAATAATTTTATACTGTCGCAAATTTTAATTACGCCAGGGATTGCCTTTTCTATAGTAAATTATTCAAAAAATAATTTTCAACTGTCACAAATTTTAATTGCGCCAGGGATTGACTTTTCTATAGTAAATTATTCAAAAAATAATTTTATACTGTCGCAAATTTTAATTGCGCCAGGGATTGCCTTTTCTATAGTAAATTATTCAAAAAATAATTTTATACTGTCGCAAATTTTAAATATCCCAGGGATTGCCTTTTCTACAGTAAATTATTCAAAAAATAATTTTATACTGTCGCAAATTTTAATTACGCCAGGGATTGCCTTTTATATAGTAAATTTTTCAAAAAATAATTTTATACTGTCGCAAATTTTATGTGCGCCAGGGATTGCCTTTTCTATAGTAAATTATTCAAAAAATAATTTTCAACTGTCACAAATTTTACATATCCCAGGGATTGCCTTTTCTATAGTAAATTATTCAAAAAATAATTTTATACTGTCGCAAATTTTAAATATCCCAGGGATTGCCTTTTCTATAGTAAATTATTCAAAAAATAATTTTATACTGTCGCAAATTTTAATTGCGCCAGGGATTGCCTTTTATATAGTAAATTATTCAAAAAATAATTTTCTACTGTCGCAAATTTTAATTACGCCAGGGATTGCCTTTTATATAGTAAATTATTCAAAAAATAATTTTATACTGTCGCAAATTTTAATTGCGCCAGGGATTGCCTTTTCTATAGTAAATTATTCAAAAAATAATTTTCTACTGTCGCAAATTTTAATTGCGCCAGGGATTGACTTTGCGACAGTATAAAATTATTTTTTGAATAATTTACTATAGAAAAGGCAATCCCTGGCGCAATTAAAATTTGCGACAGTATAAAATTATTTTTTGAATAATTTACTGTAGAAAAGGCAATCCCTGGGATATTTAAAATTTGTGACAGTATAAAATTATTTTTTGAATAATTTACTATAGAAAAGGCAATCCCTGGGATATTTAAAATTTGCGACAGTATAAAATTATTTTTTGAATAATTTACTATATAAAAGGCAATCCCTGGCGTAATTAAAATTTGCGACAGTAGAAAATTATTTTTTGAATAATTTACTGTAGAAAAGGCAATCCCTGGGATATTTAAAATTTGCGACAGTAGAAAATTATTTTTTGAATAATTTACTGTAGAAAAGGCAATCCCTGGGATATTTAAAATTTGCGACAGTATAAAATTATTTTTTGAATAATTTACTATAGAAAAGGCAATCCCTGGCGCAATTAAAATTTGCGACAGTATAAAATTAGTTTTTGAAAAATTTACTATATAAAAGGCAATCCCTGGCGCAATTAAAATTTGTGACAGTTGAAAATTATTTTTTGAATAATTTACTATAGAAAAGTCAATCCCTGGCGCACATAAAATTTGCGACAGTATAAAATTATTTTTTGAATAATTTACTATAGAAAAGTCAATCCCTGGCGCAATTAAAATTTGCGACAGTATAAAATTAGTTTTTGAAAAATTTACTATATAAAAGGCAATCCCTGGCGTAATTAAAATTTGCGACAGTATAAAATTATTTTTTGAATAATTTACTATAGAAAAGTCAATCCCTGGCGTAATTAAAATTTGCGACAGTATAAAATTATTTTTTGAATAATTTACTATATAAAAGGCAATCCCTGGGATATTTAAAATTTGCGACAGTATAAAATTATTTTTTGAATAATTTACTATATAAAAGGCAATCCCTGGCGTAATTAAAATTTGCGACAGTAGAAAATTATTTTTTGAAAAATTTACTATAGAAAAGGCAATCCCTGGCGTAATTAAAATTTGTGACAGTATAAAATTATTTTTTGAATAATTTACTATATAAAAGGCAATCCCTGGCGCACATAAAATTTGTGACAGTATAAAATTATTTTTTGAATAATTTACTATAGAAAAGTCAATCCCTGGCGTATTTAAAATTTGCGACAGTATAAAATTATTTTTTGAATAATTTACTATATAAAAGGCAATCCCTGGCGCAATTAAAATTTGCGACAGTATAAAATTATTTTTTGAATAATTTACTATATAAAAGGCAATCCCTGGCGCACATAAAATTTGTGACAGTATAAAATTATTTTTTGAATAATTACTATATAAAAGGCAATCCCTGGCGTAATTAAAATTTGTGACAGTTGAAAATTATTTTTTGAATAATTTACTATAGAAAAGTCAATCCCTGGCGCACATAAAATTTGCGACAGTATAAAATTATTTTTTGAATAATTTACTATAGAAAAGTCAATCCCTGGCGCACATAAAATTTGCGACAGTATAAAATTATTTTTTGAATAATTTACTATAGAAAAGGCAATCCCTGGCGTAATTAAAATTTGCGACAGTATAAAATTAGTTTTTGAAAATTTACTGTAGAAAAGGCAATCCCTGGCGCACATAAAATTTGCGACAGTATAAAATTAGTTTTTGAAAAATTTACTGTAGAAAAGGCAATCCCTGGCGTAATTAAAATTTGCGACAGTAAAAAATTATTTTTGAATAATTTACTATAGAAAAGGCAATCCCTGGCGTAATTAAAATTTGCGACAGTATAAAATTATTTTTTGAATAATTTACTATAGAAAAGGCAATCCCTGGCGCACATAAAATTTGCGACAGTATAAAATTAGTTTTTGAAAAATTTACTATATAAAAGGCAATCCCTGGCGTAATTAAAATTTGCGACAGTATAAAATTATTTTTTGAAAAATTTACTATAGAAAAGGCAATCCCTGGCGTAATTAAAATTTGTGACAGTATAAAATTATTTTTTGAATAATTTACTATATAAAAGGCAATCCCTGGCGCACATAAAATTTGTGACAGTATAAAATTATTTTTTGAATAATTTACTATAGAAAAGTCAATCCCTGGCGTATTTAAAATTTGCGACAGTATAAAATTATTTTTTGAATAATTTACTATAGAAAAGGCAATCCCTGGGATATTTAAAATTTGCGACAGTATAAAATTATTTTTTGAATAATTTACTGTAGAAAAGGCAATCCCTGGCGTAATTAAAATTTGCGACAGTATAAAATTATTTTTTGAATAATTTACTATAGAAAAGGCAATCCCTGGCGCACATAAAATTTGCGACAGTATAAAATTATTTTTTGAATAATTTACTATAGAAAAGGCAATCCCTGGCGTAATTAAAATTTGCGACAGTAGAAAATTATTTTTTGAATAATTTACTGTAGAAAAGGCAATCCCTGGGATATTTAAAATTTGCTACAGTATAAAATTATTTTTTGAATAATTTACTATAGAAAAGTCAATCCCTGGCGCAATTAAAATTTGCGACAGTATAAAATTATTTTTTGAATAATTTACTATATAAAAGGCAATCCCTGGCGTAATTAAAATTTGCGACAGTAGAAAATTATTTTTTGAATAATTTACTGTAGAAAAGGCAATCCCTGGGATATTTAAAATTTGCGACAGTATAAAATTATTTTTTGAATAATTTACTATAGAAAAGTCAATCCCTGGCGCAATTAAAATTTGCGACAGTATAAAATTATTTTTTGAATAATTTACTATAGAAAAGGCAATCCCTGGGATATTTAAAATTTGCGACAGTAAAAAATTATTTTTTGAATAATTTACTATAGAAAAGGCAATCCCTGGGATATTTAAAATTTGCGACAGTATAAAATTATTTTTTGAATAATTTACTATATAAAAGGCAATCCCTGGCGCAATTAAAATTTGTGACAGTTGAAAATTATTTTTTGAATAATTTACTATAGAAAAGGCAATCCCTGGGATATTTAAAATTTGTGACAGTTGAAAATTATTTTTTGAATAATTTACTATAGAAAAGGCAATCCCTGGCGCAATTAAAATTTGTGACAGTTGAAAATTATTTTTTGAATAATTTACTATAGAAAAGGCAATCCCTGGGATATTTAAAATTTGTGACAGTATAAAATTAGTTTTTGAATAATTTACTATAGAAAAGTCAATCCCTGGCGCAATTAAAATTTGCGACAGTATAAAATTATTTTTTGAATAATTTACTATATAAAAGGCAATCCCTGGCGTAATTAAAATTTGCGACAGTATAAAATTATTTTTTGAATAATTTACTATAGAAAAGGCAATCCCTGGGATATTTAAAATTTGCGACAGTAGAAAATTATTTTTTGAATAATTTACTATAGAAAAGGCAATCCCTGGGATATTTAAAATTTGCGACAGTTGAAAATTATTTTTTGAATAATTTACTATAGAAAAGGCAATCCCTGGGATATTTAAAATTTGCGACAGTAAAAAATTATTTTTTGAATAATTTACTATAGAAAAGGCAATCCCTGGGATATTTAAAATTTGCGACAGTTGAAAATTATTTTTTGAATAATTTACTATAGAAAAGTCAATCCCTGGCGCAATTAAAATTTGCGACAGTATAAAATTAGTTTTTGAAAAATTTACTATATAAAAGGCAATCCCTGGCGTAATTAAAATTTGCGACAGTGTAAAATTATTTTTTGAATAATTTACTATAGAAAAGTCAATCCCTGGCGCACATAAAATTTGCGACAGTATAAAATTATTTTTTGAATAATTTACTATAGAAAAGTCAATCCCTGGCGCACATAAAATTTGCGACAGTATAAAATTATTTTTTGAATAATTTACTATAGAAAAGGCAATCCCTGGCGCAATTAAAATTTGCGACAGTTGAAAATTATTTTTTGAATAATTTACTATAGAAAAGGCAATCCCTGGCGCACATAAAATTTGTGACAGTTGAAAATTATTTTTTGAATAATTTACTATAGAAAAGGCAATCCCTGGCGCACATAAAATTTGCGACAGTAAAAAATTATTTTTTGAATAATTTACTATAGAAAAGGCAATCCCTGGCGTAATTAAAATTTGCGACAGTATAAAATTATTTTTTGAATAATTTACTATAGAAAAGTCAATCCCTGGCGCACATAAAATTTGCGACAGTATAAAATTATTTTTTGAATAATTTACTATAGAAAAGTCAATCCCTGGCGCACATAAAATTTGCGACAGTATAAAATTATTTTTTGAATAATTTACTATAGAAAAGGCAATCCCTGGGATATTTAAAATTTGCGACAGTAGAAAATTATTTTTTGAATAATTTACTATAGAAAAGGCAATCCCTGGGATATTTAAAATTTGCGACAGTTGAAAATTATTTTTTGAATAATTTACTATAGAAAAGGCAATCCCTGGCGCACATAAAATTTGTGACAGTTGAAAATTATTTTTTGAATAATTTACTATAGAAAAGGCAATCCCTGGCGTAATTAAAATTTGCGACAGTATAAAATTATTTTTTGAATAATTTACTATAGAAAAGGCAATCCCTGGGATATTTAAAATTTGCGACAGTTGAAAATTATTTTTTGAATAATTTACTATAGAAAAGGCAATCCCTGGCGCACATAAAATTTGTGACAGTTGAAAATTATTTTTTGAATAATTTACTATATAAAAGGCAATCCCTGGCGTAATTAAAATTTGCGACAGTATAAAATTATTTTTTGAATAATTTACTATAGAAAAGTCAATCCCTGGCGCAATTAAAATTTGCGACAGTATAAAATTATTTTTTGAATAATTTACTATATAAAAGGCAATCCCTGGCGCACATAAAATTTGTGACAGTATAAAATTATTTTTTGAATAATTTACTATATAAAAGGCAATCCCTGGCGCAATTAAAATTTGCGACAGTATAAAATTATTTTTTGAATAATTTACTATATAAAAGGCAATCCCTGGCGCACATAAAATTTGTGACAGTATAAAATTATTTTTTGAATAATTTACTATATAAAAGGCAATCCCTGGCGTAATTAAAATTTGTGACAGTATAAAATTAGTTTTTGAAAAATTTACTGTAGAAAAGGCAATCCCTGGCGTAATTAAAATTTGCGACAGTATAAAATTATTTTTTGAATAATTTACTGTAGAAAAGGCAATCCCTGGCGCAATTAAAATTTGCGACAGTATAAAATTATTTTTTGAATAATTTACTATAGAAAAGGCAATCCCTGGCGCAATTAAAATTTGTGACAGTAGAAAATTATTTTTTGAATAATTTACTATAGAAAAGGCAATCCCTGGCGTAATTAAAATTTGCGACAGTATAAAATTATTTTTTGAATAATTTACTGTAGAAAAGGCAATCCCTGGGGATATTTAAAATTTGCGACAGTATAAAATTATTTTTTGAATAATTTACTATAGAAAAGTCAATCCCTGGCGCAATTAAAATTTGTGACAGTAGAAAATTATTTTTTTGAATAATTTACTATAGAAAAGGCAATCCCTGGCGCAATTAAAATTTGTGACAGTAGAAAATTATTTTTTGAATAATTTACTGTAGAAAAGGCAATCCCTGGCGTAATTAAAATTTGCGACAGTATAAAATTATTTTTTGAATAATTTACTATATAAAAGGCAATCCCTGGCGCAATTAAAATTTGCGACAGTAGAAAATTATTTTTTGAATAATTTACTATAGAAAAGGCAATCCCTGGGATATTTAAAATTTGCGACAGTATAAAATTATTTTTTGAATAATTTACTATAGAAAAGGCAATCCCTGGCGCAATTAAAAATTTGTGACAGTAGAAAATTAGTTTTTGAATAATTTACTATAGAAATGGCAATCCCTGGCGCAATTAAAATTTGTGACAGTTGAAAATTATTTTTTGAATAATTTACTATAGAAAAGGCAATCCCTGGCGCACATAAAATTTGTGACAGTATAAAATTATTTTTTGAATAATTTACTATAGAAAAGGCAATCCCTGGGATATTTAAAATTTGCGACAGTATAAAACTATTTTTTGAATAATTTACTGTAGAAAAGGCAATCCCTGGGATATTTAAAATTTGTGACAGTATAAAATTATTTTTTGAATAATTTACTATAGAAAAGGCAATCCCTGGCGCAATTAAAATTTGCGACAGTATAAAATTAGTTTTTGAAAAATTTACTATATAAAAGGCAATCCCTGGCGTAATTAAAATTTGCGACAGTATAAAATTATTTTTTGAAAAATTTACTATAGAAAAGGCAATCCCTGGCGCAATTAAAATTTGTGACAGTATAAAATTATTTTTTGAATAATTTACTATAGAAAAGGCAATCCCTGGGATATTTAAAATTTGCGACAGTATAAAATTATTTTTTGAATAATTTACTATATAAAAGGCAATCCCTGGCGCAATTAAAATTTGCGACAGTAGAAAATTATTTTTTGAATAATTTACTATAGAAAAGGCAATCCCTGGGATATTTAAAATTTGCGACAGTATAAAATTATTTTTTGAATAATTTACTATAGAAAAGGCAATCCCTGGCGCAATTAAAATTTGTGACAGTAGAAAATTAGTTTTTGAATAATTTATTATAGAAAAGGCAATCCCTGGCGCAATTAAAATTTGTGACAGTTGAAAATTATTTTTTGAATAATTTACTATAGAAAAGGCAATCCCTGGCGCACATAAAATTTGCGACAGCATAAAATTAGTTTTTGAATAATTTACTATAGAAAAGGCAATCCCTGGCGCACATAAAATTTGCGACAGTAAAAAATTATTTTTTGAATAATTTACTATAGAAAAGGCAATCCCTGGCGCAATTAAAATTTGTGACAGTATAAAATTATTTTTTGAATAATTTACTATAGAAAAGGCAATCCCTGGGATATTTAAAATTTGTGACAGTAGAAAATTAGTTTTTGAATAATTTACTATAGAAAAGGCAATCCCTGGCGCACATAAAATTTGCGACAGTAGAAAATTATTTTTTGAATAATTTACTATAGAAAAGGCAATCCCTGGCGCAATTAAAATTTGTGACAGTTGAAAATTATTTTTTGAATAATTTACTATAGAAAAGGCAATCCCTGGCGTAATTAAAATTTGTGACAGTTGAAAATTATTTTTTGAATAATTTACTATAGAAAAGGCAATCCCTGGCGTAATTAAAATTTGCGACAGTATAAAATTAGTTTTTGAATAATTTACTATAGAAAAGGCAATCCCTGGCGCAATTAAAATTTGTGACAGTTGAAAATTATTTTTTGAATAATTTACTATAGAAAAGGCAATCCCTGGCGTAATTAAAATTTGTGACAGTTGAAAATTATTGTTTGAATAATTTACTATAGAAAAGTCAATCCCTGGCGCAATTAAAATTTGCGACAGTATAAAATTATTTTTTGAATAATTTACTATATAAAAGGCAATCCCTGGCGCAATTAAAATTTGCGACAGTATAAAATTATTTTTTGAATAATTTACTATAGAAAAGTCAATCCCTGGCGCAATTAAAATTTGTGACAGTTGAAAATTATTTTTTGAATAATTTACTGTAGAAAAGGCAATCCCTGGCGCACATAAAATTTGCGACAGTATAAAATTAGTTTTTGAATAATTTACTATAGAAAAGGCAATCCCTGGGATATTTAAAATTTGTGACAGTATAAAATTATTTTTTGAATAATTTACTATAGAAAAGGCAATCCCTGGCGCAATTAAAATTTGTGACAGTTGAAAATTATTTTTTGAATAATTTACTATAGAAAAGGCAATCCCTGGCGCACATAAAATTTGCGACAGTATAAAATTAGTTTTTGAATAATTTACTATAGAAAAGGCAATCCCTGGGATATTTAAAATTTGCGACAGTAGAAAATTATTTTTTGAATAATTTACTATATAAAAGGCAATCCCTGGCGCAATTAAAATTTGCGACAGTATAAAATTAGTTTTTGAAAAATTTACTATATAAAAGGCAATCCCTGGCGCAATTAAAATTTGCGACAGTATAAAATTATTTTTTGAATAATTTACTATAGAAAAGGCAATCCCTGGCGCAATTAAAATTTGCGACAGTAGAAAATTATTTTTTGAATAATTTACTATAGAAAAGGCAATCCCTGGCGCAATTAAAATTTGTGAAAGTTGAAAATTATTTTTTGAATAATTTACTGTAGAAAAGGCAATCCCTGGCGTAATTAAAATTTGCGACAGTATAAAATTATTTTTTGAATAATTTACTATAGAAAAGTCAATCCCTGGGATATTTAAAATTTGTGACAGTATAAAATTATTTTTTGAATAATTTACTATAGAAAAGGCAATCCCTGGCGCAATTAAAATTTGTGACAGTATAAAATTATTTTTTGAATAATTTACTATATAAAAGGCAATCCCTGGCGTAATTAAAATTTGCGACAGTATAAAATTATTTTTTGAATAATTTACTATATAAAAGGCAATCCCTGGCGCAATTAAAATTTGTGACAGTATAAAATTATTTTTTGAATAATTTACTGTAGAAAAGGCAATCCCTGGGATATTTAAAATTTGCGACAGTATAAAATTAGTTTTTGAATAATTTACTATAGAAAAGGCAATCCCTGGCGCAATTAAAATTTGCGACAGTATAAAATTAGTTTTTGAAAAATTTACTATAGAAAAGGCAATCCCTGGCGCAATTAAAATTTGCGACAGTAGAAAATTATTTTTTGAATAATTTACTGTAGAAAAGGCAATCCCTGGCGCAATTAAAATTTGCGACAGTATAAAATTAGTTTTTGAATAATTTACTATAGAAAAGGCAATCCCTGGCGCAATTAAAATTTGCGACAGTAGAAAATTATTTTTTGAATAATTTACTATATAAAAGGCAATCCCTGGCGTAATTAAAATTTGCGACAGTAGAAAATTATTTTTTGAATAATTTACTATAGAAAAGTCAATCCCTGGCGCAATTAAAATTTGCGACAGTATAAAATTATTTTTTGAATAATTTACTATAGAAAAGGCAATCCCTGGGATATTTAAAATTTGCGAGAGTAGAAAATTATTTTTTGAATAATTTACTATAGAAAAGGCAATCCCTGGCGCAATTAAAATTTGTGACAGTTGAAAATTATTTTTTGAATAATTTACTATAGAAAAGGCAATCCCTGGGTTATTTAAAATTTGCGACAGTAGAAAATTATTTTTTGAATAATTTACTATATAAAAGGCAATCCCTGGCGCAATTAAAATTTGTGACAGTATAAAATTATTTTTTGAATAATTTACTATATAAAAGGCAATCCCTGGCGTAATTAAAATTTGCGACAGTATAAAATTATTTTTTGAATAATTTACTATAGAAAAGGCAATCCCTGGCGCAATTAAAATTTGCGACAGTAGAAAATTATTTTTTGAATAATTTACTATAGAAAAGGCAATCCCTGGCGCAATTAAAATTTGTGACAGTTGAAAATTATTTTTTGAATAATTTACTGTAGAAAAGGCAATCCCTGGCGCACATAAAATTTGCGACAGTATAAAATTAGTTTTTGAATAATTTACTATAGAAAAGGCAATCCCTGGGATATTTAAAATTTGTGACAGTATAAAATTATTTTTTGAATAATTTACTATAGAAAAGGCAATCCCTGGCGCAATTAAAATTTGTGACAGTTGAAAATTATTTTTTGAATAATTTACTATATAAAAGGCAATCCCTGGCGCACATAAAATTTGCGACAGTATAAAATTAGTTTTTGAAAAATTTACTATATAAAAGGCAATCCCTGGCGCAATTAAAATTTGTGACAGTATAAAATTATTTTTTGAATAATTTACTATAGAAAAGTCAATCCCTGGCGCAATTAAAATTTGTGACAGTAGAAAATTAGTTTTTGAATAATTTACTATAGAAAAGGCAATCCCTGGGATATTTAAAATTTGCGACAGTAGAAAATTATTTTTTGAATAATTTACTATAGAAAAGGCAATCCCTGGCGCAATTAAAATTTGTGACAGTTGAAAATTATTTTTTGAATAATTTACTATAGAAAAGGCAATCCCTGGCGCACATAAAATTTGTGACAGTATAAAATTATTTTTTGAATAATTTACTATAGAAAAGGCAATCCCTGGGATATTTAAAATTTGCGACAGTAGAAAATTATTTTTTGAATAATTTACTATAGAAAAGGCAATCCCTGGCGCAATTAAAATTTGTGACAGTAGAAAATTATTTTTTGAATAATTTACTATAGAAAAGGCAATCCCTGGCGTAATTAAAATTTGCGACAGTATAAAATTATTTTTTGAATAATTTACTATAGAAAAGGCAATCCCTGGCGCACATAAAATTTGTGACAGTTGAAAATTATTTTTTGAATAATTTACTATAGAAAAGGCAATCCCTGGCGCACATAAAATTTGCGACAGTATAAAATTAGTTTTTGAAAAATTTACTATATAAAAGGTAATCCCTGGCGTAATTAAAATTTGCGACAGTATAAAATTATTTTTTGAATAATTTACTATAGAAAAGGCAATCCCTGGGATATTTAAAATTTGCGACAGTAAAAAATTATTTTTTGAATAATTTACTATAGAAAAGTCAATCCCTGGCGCAATTAAAATTTGTGACAGTTGAAAATTATTTTTTGAATAATTTACTATAGAAAAGGCAATCCCTGGGATATTTAAAATTTGCGACAGTAGAAAATTATTTTTTGAATAATTTACTATAGAAAAGGCAATCCCTGGCGCACATAAAATTTGTGACAGTTGAAAATTATTTTTTGAATAATTTACTGTAGAAAAGGCAATCCCTGGGATATTTAAAATTTGCGACAGTAGAAAATTATTTTTTTAATAATTTACTATAGAAAAGGCAATCCCTGGCGCACATAAAATTTGTGACAGTTGAAAATTATTTTTTGAATAATTTACTATAGAAAAGGCAATCCCTGGCGCAATTAAAATTTGCGACAGTAGAAAATTATTTTTTGAATAATTTACTATAGAAAAGGCAATCCCTGGGATATTTAAAATTTGCGACAGTAGAAAATTATTTTTTGAATAATTTACTATATAAAAGGCAATCCCTGGCGCACATAAAATTTGCGACAGTATAAAATTAGTTTTTGAAAAATTTACTATATAAAAGGCAATCCCTGGCGTAATTAAAATTTGCGACAGTATAAAATTATTTTTTGAAAAATTTACTATAGAAAAGGCAATCCCTGGCGCAATTAAAATTTGTGACAGTATAAAATTATTTTTTGAATAATTTACTATAGAAAAGGCAATCCCTGGCGCAATTAAAATTTGCGACAGTATAAAATTATTTTTTGAATAATTTACTATAGAAAAGCCAATCCCTGGCGCAATTAAAATTTGTGACAGTTGAAAATTAGTTTTTGAAAAATTTACTATATAAAAGGCAATCCCTGGCGTAATTAAAATTTGCGACAGTATAAAATTATTTTTTGAATAATTTACTATAGAAAAGGCAATCCCTGGCGCAATTAAAATTTGCGACAGTATAAAATTAGTTTTTGAATAATTTACTGTAGAAAAGGCAATCCCTGGCGCACATAAAATTTGCGACAGTATAAAATTATTTTTTGAATAATTTACTGTAGAAAAGGCAATCCCTGGGATATTTAAAATTTGCGACAGTAGAAAATTATTTTTTGAATAATTTACTATAGAAAAGGCAATCCCTGGCGCACATAAAATTTGTGACAGTTGAAAATTATTTTTTGAATAATTTACTATAGAAAAGGCAATCCCTGGCGCAATTAAAATTTGCGACAGTAGAAAATTATTTTTTGAATAATTTACTATAGAAAAGGCAATCCCTGGGATATTTAAAATTTGCGACAGTAGAAAATTATTTTTTGAATAATTTACTATATAAAAGGCAATCCCTGGCGCAATTAAAATTTGCGACAGTATAAAATTAGTTTTTGAAAAATTTACTATATAAAAGGCAATCCCTGGCGTAATTAAAATTTGCGACAGTAGAAAATTATTTTTTGAATAATTTACTGTAGAAAAGGCAATCCCTGGGATATTTAAAATTTGCGACAGTATAAAATTATTTTTTGAATAATTTACTATAGAAAAGTCAATCCCTGGCGCAATTAAAATTTGTGACAGTATAAAATTATTTTTTGAATAATTTACTATAGAAAAGGCAATCCCTGGCGCACATAAAATTTGCGACAGTATAAAATTATTTTTTGAATAATTTACTATAGAAAAGGCAATCCCTGGCGCAATTAAAATTTGCGACAGTAGAAAATTATTTTTTGAATAATTTACTGTAGAAAAGGCAATCCCTGGCGTAATTAAAATTTGTGACAGTTGAAAATTATTTTTTGAATAATTTACTATAGAAAAGGCAATCCCTGGCGCACATAAAATTTGCGACAGTATAAAATTAGTTTTTGAAAAATTTACTATAGAAAAGGCAATCCCTGGGATATTTAAAATTTGCGACAGTAAAAAATTATTTTTTGAATAATTTACTATAGAAAAGTCAATCCCTGGCGCAATTAAAATTTGTGACAGTAGAAAATTAGTTTTTGAATAATTTACTATAGAAAAGGCAATCCCTGGCGCAATTAAAATTTGTGACAGTTGAAAATTATTTTTTGAATAATTTACTATAGAAAAGGCAATCCCTGGCGCACATAAAATTTGCGACAGTATAAAATTAGTTTTAGAAAAATTTACTATAGAAAAGGCAATCCCTGGCGCACATAAAATTTGCGACAGTATAAAATTAGTTTTTGAAAAATTTACTATATAAAAGGCAATCCCTGGCGCAATTAAAATTTGTGACAGTTGAAAATTATTTTTTGAATAATTTACTATAGAAAAGGCAATCCCTGGGATATTTAAAATTTGCGACAGTAGAAAATTATTTTTTGAATAATTTACTATAGAAAAGGCAATCCCTGGCGCACATAAAATTTGCGACAGTATAAAATTAGTTTTTGAAAAATTTACTATATAAAAGGCAATCCCTGGCGTAATTAAAATTTGCGACAGTATAAAATTATTTTTTGAAAAATTTACTATAGAAAAGGCAATCCCTGGGATATTTAAAATTTGCGACAGTATAAAATTATTTTTTGAATAATTTACTATAGAAAAGTCAATCCCTGGCGTAATTAAAATTTGTGACAGTTGAAAATTATTTTTTGAATAATTTACTATAGAAAAGTCAATCCCTGGCGCAATTAAAATTTGCGATAGTAGAAAATTATTTTTTGAATAATTTACTATATAAAAGGCAATCCCTGGCGTAATTAAAATTTGCGACAGTAGAAAATTATTTTTTGAATAATTTACTGTAGAAAAGGCAATCCCTGGGATATTTAAAATTTGCGACAGTAGAAAATTATTTTTTGAATAATTTACTATAGAAAAGGCAATCCCTGGCGCACATAAAATTTGCGACAGTAGAAAATTATTTTTTGAATAATTTACTATAGAAAAGGCAATCCCTGGCGTAATTAAAATTTGCGACAGTAGAAAATTATTTTTTGAATAATTTACTGTAGAAAAGGCAATCCCTGGGATATTTAAAATTTGCGACAGTTGAAAATTATTTTTTGAATAATTTACTATATAAAAGGCAATCCCTGGCGTAATTAAAATTTGCGACAGTAGAAAATTATTTTTTGAATAATTTACTATAGAAAAGTCAATCCCTGGCGCAATTAAAATTTGCGACAGTAGAAAATTATTTTTTGAATAATTTACTATATAAAAGGCAATCCCTGGCGTAATTAAAATTTGCGACAGTAGAAAATTATTTTTTGAATAATTTACTGTAGAAAAGGCAATCCCTGGGATATTTAAAATTTGCGACAGTAGAAAATTATTTTTTGAATAATTTACTATAGAAAAGGCAATCCCTGGCGCACATAAAATTTGCGACAGTAGAAAATTATTTTTTGAATAATTTACTATAGAAAAGGCAATCCCTGGCGTAATTAAAATTTGCGACAGTAGAAAATTATTTTTTGAATAATTTACTGTAGAAAAGGCAATCCCTGGGATATTTAAAATTTGCGACAGTTGAAAATTATTTTTTGAATAATTTACTATAGAAAAGGCAATCCCTGGCGCAATTAAAATTTGTGACAGTAGAAAATTATTTTTTGAATAATTTACTGTAGAAAAGGCAATCCCTGGGATATTTAAAATTTGCGACAGTAGAAAATTATTTTTTGAATAATTTACTATAGAAAAGGCAATCCCTGGCGCACATAAAATTTGCGACAGTAGAAAATTATTTTTTGAATAATTTACTATAGAAAAGGCAATCCCTGGCGCACATAAAATTTGCGACAGTATAAAATTAGTTTTTGAATAATTTACTATAGAAAAGGCAATCCCTGGCGCACATAAAATTTGCGACAGTAAAAAATTATTTTTTGAATAATTTACTATAGAAAAGTCAATCCCTGGCGCAATTAAAATTTGTGACAGTAGAAAATTAGTTTTTGAATAATTTACTATAGAAAAGGCAATCCCTGGCGCAATTAAAATTTGTGACAGTTGAAAATTATTTTTTGAATAATTTACTATAGAAAAGGCAATCCCTGGCGCACATAAAATTTGCGACAGTATAAAATTAGTTTTTGAAAAATTTACTATAGAAAAGGCAATCCCTGGCGCACATAAAATTTGCGACAGTATAAAATTAGTTTTTGAAAAATTTACTATATAAAAGGCAATCCCTGGCGCAATTAAAATTTGTGACAGTTGAAAATTATTTTTTGAATAATTTACTATAGAAAAGGCAATCCCTGGCGCAATTAAAATTTGTGACAGTTGAAAATTATTTTTTGAATAATTTACTATAGAAAAGGCAATCCCTGGCGCAATTAAAATTTGTGACAGTAGAAAATTAGTTTTTGAATAATTTACTATATAAAAGGCAATCCCTGGCGCAATTAAAATTTGTGACAGTTGAAAATTATTTTTTGAATAATTTACTATAGAAAAGGCAATCCCTGGCGCACATAAAATTTGCGACAGTAGAAAATTATTTTTTGAATAATTTACTATAGAAAAGGCAATCCCTGGCGCACATAAAATTTGCGACAGTATAAAATTAGTTTTTGAATAATTTACTATAGAAAAGGCAATCCCTGGCGCACATAAAATTTGCGACAGTAAAAAATTATTTTTTGAATATTTTACTATAGAAAAGTCAATCCCTGGCGCAATTAAAATTTGTGACAGTAGAAAATTAGTTTTTGAATAATTTACTATAGAAAAGGCAATCCCTGGCGCAATTAAAATTTGTGACAGTTGAAAATTATTTTTTGAATAATTTACTATAGAAAAGGCAATCCCTGGCGCACATAAAATTTGCGACAGTATAATATTAGTTTTTGAATAATTTACTATAGAAAAGGCAATCCCTGGCGCACATAAAATTTGCGACAGTAAAAAATTATTTTTTGAATAATTTACTATAGAAAAGTCAATCCCTGGCGCAATTAAAATTTGTGACAGTAGAAAATTAGTTTTTGAATAATTTACTATAGAAAAGGCAATCCCTGGGATATTTAAAATTTGTGACAGTTGAAAATTATTTTTTGAATAATTTACTATAGAAAAGGCAATCCCTGGCGCACATAAAATTTGCGACAGTATAAAATTAGTTTTTGAAAAATTTACTATAGAAAAGGCAATCCCTGGCGCACATAAAATTTGCGACAGTATAAAATTAGTTTTTGAAAAATTTACTATATAAAAGGCAATCCCTGGCGCAATTAAAATTTGCGACAGTATAAAATTAGTTTTTGAAAAATTTACTATAGAAAAGGCAATCCCTGGCGCACATAAAATTTGCGACAGTATAAAATTATTTTTTGAATAATTTACTATAGAAAAGGCAATCCCTGGCGTAATTAAAATTTGTGACAGTTGAAAATTATTTTTTGAATAATTTACTATAGAAAAGGCAATCCCTGGCGCACATAAAATTTGCGACAGTATAAAATTAGTTTTTGAAAAATTTACTATTGAAAAGGCAATCCCTGGGATATTTAAAATTTGCGACAGTAAAAAATTATTTTTTGAATAATTTACTATAGAAAAGTCAATCCCTGGCGCAATTAAAATTTGTGACAGTAGAAAATTAGTTTTTGAATAATTTACTATAGAAAAGGCAATCCCTGGCGCAATTAAAATTTGTGACAGTTGAAAATTATTTTTTAAATAATTTACTATAGAAAAGGCAATCCCTGGCGCACATAAAATTTGCGACAGTATAAAATTAGTTTTTGAAAAATTTACTATATAAAAGGCAATCCCTGGCGTAATTAAAATTTGTGACAGTTGAAAATTAGTTTTTGAATAATTTACTATAGAAAAGGCAATCCCTGGCGCAATTAAAATTTGTGACAGTTGAAAATTAGTTTTTGAATAATTTACTATATAAAAGGCAATCCCTGGCGTAATTAAAATTTGCGACAGTAGAAAATTATTTTTTGAATAATTTACTATAGAAAAGGCAATCCCTGGCGCAATTAAAATTTGCGACAGTATAAAATTAGTTTTTGAAAAATTTACTATAGAAAAGGCAATCCCTGGCGCAATTAAAATTTGCGACAGTATAAAATTATTTTTTGAATAATTTACTGTAGAAAAGGCAATCCCTGGCGCAATTAAAATTTGTGACAGTTGAAAATTATTTTTTGAAAAATTTACTATATAAAAGGCAATCCCTGGCGTAATTAAAATTTGCGACAGTATAAAATTAGTTTTTGAATAATTTACTATAGAAAAGGCAATCCCTGGCGCAATTAAAATTTGCGACAGTAGAAAATTAGTTTTTGAAAAATTTACTATATAAAAGGCAATCCCTGGCGTAATTAAAATTTGCGACAGTATAAAATTAGTTTTTGAATAATTTACTATAGAAAAGGCAATCGCTGGCGCACATAAAATTTGCGACAGTATAAAATTAGTTTTTGAAAAATTTACTATATAAAAGGCAATCCCTGGCGTAATTAAAATTTGTGACAGTTGAAAATTAGTTTTTGAATAATTTACTATAGAAAAGGCAATCCCTGGCGCAATTAAAATTTGTGACAGTTGAAAATTATTTTTTGAATAATTTACTATAGAAAAGGCAATCCCTGGCGCAATTAAAATTTGCGACAGTATAAAATTAGTTTTTGAAAAATTTACTATAGAAAAGGCAATCCCTGGCGCAATTAAAATTTGCGACAGTAGAAAATTATTTTTTGAATAATTTACTGTAGAAAAGGCAATCCCTGGGATATTTAAAATTTGCGACAGTAGAAAATTATTTTTTGAATAATTTACTATATAAAAGGCAATCCCTGGCGTAATTAAAATTTGTGACAGTATAAAATTAGTTTTTGAATAATTTACTATAGAAAAGGCAATCCCTGGCGCAATTAAAATTTGCGACAGTATAAAATTATTTTTTGAATAATTTACTATAGAAAAGGCAATCCCTGGCGTAATTAAAATTTGTGACAGTTGAAAATTATTTTTTGAATAATTTACTATAGAAAAGGCAATCCCTGGCGCACATAAAATTTGTGACAGTAGAAAATTATTTTTTGAAAAATTTACTATATAAAAGGCAATCCCTGGCGTAATTAAAATTTGCGACAGTATAAAATTATTTTTTGAATAATTTACTATAGAAAAGGCAATCCCTGGCGCAATTAAAATTTGTGACAGTTGAAAATTATTTTTTGAATAATTTACTATAGAAAAGGCAATCCCTGGCGCACATAAAATTTGCGACAGTAAAAAATTATTTTTTGAATAATTTACTATAGAAAAGTCAATCCCTGGCGCAATTAAAATTTGCGACAGTAGAAAATTATTTTTTGAATAATTTACTATAGAAAAGGCAATCCCTGGCGTAATTAAAATTTGCGACAGTATAAAATTAGTTTTTGAAAAATTTACTATATAAAAGGCAATCCCTGGCGCAATTAAAATTTGCGACAGTATAAAATTAGTTTTTGAAAAATTTACTATATAAAAGGCAATCCCTGGCGTAATTAAAATTTGCGACAGTATAAAATTAGTTTTTGAAAAATTTACTATATAAAAGGCAATCCCTGGCGTAATTAAAATTTGCGACAGTATAAAATTAGTTTTTGAAAAATTTACTATATAAAAGGCAATCCCTGGCGTAATTAAAATTTGCGACAGTATAAAATTATTTTTTGAATAATTTACTATAGAAAAGGAATCCCTGGCGCAATTAAAATTTGTGACAGTTGAAAATTATTTTTTGAATAATTTACTATAGAAAAGGCAATCCCTGGCGCAATTAAAATTTGTGACAGTTGAAAATTATTTTTTGAATAATTTACTATAGAAAAGGCAATCCCTGGGATATTTAAAATTTGTGACAGTATAAAATTATTTTTTGAATAATTTACTATATAAAAGGCAATCCCTGGCGCACATAAAATTTGCGACAGTATAAAATTATTTTTTGAATAATTTACTATAGAAAAGGCAATCCCTGGCGCAATTAAAATTTGTGACAGTTGAAAATTATTTTTTGAATAATTTACTGTAGAAAAGGCAATCCCTGGCGTAATTAAAATTTGCGACAGTATAAAATTAGTTTTTGAAAAATTTACTATATAAATGGCAATCCCTGGCGCAATTAAAATTTGCGACAGTATAAAATTAGTTTTTGAAAAATTTACTATAGAAAAGGCAATCCCTGGCGCAATTAAATTTGTGACAGTTGAAAATTATTTTTTGAATAATTTACTATAGAAAAGGCAATCCCTGGGATATTTAAAATTTGCGACAGTAGAAAATTATTTTTTGAATAATTTACTATATAAAAGGCAATCCCTGGCGCACATAAAATTTGTGACAGTATAAAATTATTTTTTGAATAATTTACTATATAAAAGGCAATCCCTGGCGCACATAAAATTTGCGACAGTATAAAATTATTTTTTGAATAATTTACTATAGAAAAGGCAATCCCTGGCGCAATTAAAATTTGTGACAGTTGAAAATTATTTTTTGAATAATTTACTGTAGAAAAGGCAATCCCTGGGCGTAATTAAAATTTGCGACAGTATAAAAATTAGTTTTTGAAAAATTTACTATATAAAAGGCAATCCCTGGCGCAATTAAAATTGCGACAGTATAAAATTAGTTTTTGAATAATTTACTATAGAAAAGTCAATCCCTGGGATATTTAAAATTTGTGACAGTATAAAATTAGTTTTTGAATAATTTACTATAGAAAAGTCAATCCCTGGGCGCAATTAAAATTTGTGACAGTATAAAATTAGTTTTTGAATAATTTACTATAGAAAAGTCAATCCCTGGCGCAATTAAAATTTGTGACAGTTGAAAATTATTTTTTGAATAATTTACTATAGAAAAGGCAATCCCTGGCGCAATTAAAATTTGTGACAGTTGAAAATTATTTTTTGAATAATTTACTATATAAAAGGCAATCCCTGGCGCACATAAAATTTGCGACAGTATAAAATTATTTTTTGAATAATTTACTATAGAAAAGGCAATCCCTGGGATATTTAAAATTTGCGACAGGTAGAAAATTAGTTTTTGAAAATTTACTATAGAAAAGGCAATCCCTGGCGCAATTAAAATTTGTGACAGTTGAAAATTATTTTTTGAATAATTTACTATATAAAAGGCAATCCCTGGCGCAATTAAAATTTGCGACAGTATAAAATTAGTTTTTGAATAATTTACTATAGAAAAGTCAATCCCTGGCGCAATTAAAATTTGCGACAGTAGAAAATTATTTTTTGAATAATTTACTATAGAAAAGGCAATCCCTGGATATTTAAAATTTGCGACAGTAGAAAATTAGTTTTTGAAAAATTTACTATAGAAAAGGCAATCCCTGGCGCAATTAAAATTTGTGACAGTTGAAAATTATTTTTTGAATAATTTACTATAGAAAAGGCAATCCCTGGCGCAATTAAAATTTGCGACAGTATAAAATTAGTTTTTGAAAAATTTACTATAGAAAAGGCAATCCCTGGCGCACATAAAATTTGCGACAGTATAAAATTATTTTTTGAATAATTTACTATAGAAGAGGCAATCCCTGGGATATTTAAAATTTGCGACAGTATAAAATTATTTTTTTGAATAATTTACTATAGAAAAGGCAATCCCTGGCGCACATAAAATTTGTGACAGTATAAAATTATTTTTTGAATAATTTACTATATAAAAGGCAATCCCTGGCGCACATAAAATTTGTGACATTATAAAATTATTTTTTGAATAATTTACTATATAAAAGGCAATCCCTGGCGCACATAAAATTTGCGACAGTATAAAATTATTTTTTGAATAATTTACTATAGAAAAGGCAATCCCTGGGATATTTAAAATTTGTGACAGTATAAAATTATTTTTTGAATAATTTACTATAGAAAAGGCAATCCCTGGATATTTAAAATTTGCGACAGTATAAAATTATTTTTTGAATAATTTACTATAGAAAAGGCAATCCCTGGGATATTTAAAATTTGCGACAGTAGAAAATTATTTTTTGAATAATTTACTATAGAAAAGGCAATCCCTGGCGCAATTAAAATTTGTGACAGTTGAAAATTATTTTTTGAATAATTTACTATAGAAAAGGCAATCCCTGGCGCAATTAAAATTTGTGACAGTTGAAAATTATTTTTTGAATAATTTACTATATAAAAGGCAATCCCTGGCGTAATTAAAATTTGTGACAGTTGAAAATTATTTTTTTGAATAATTTACTATAGAAAAGGCAATCCCTGGGATATTTAAAATTTGCGACAGTAGAAAATTATTTTTTGAATAATTTACTATATAAAAGGCAATCCCTGGCGCACATAAAATTTGTGACAGTATAAAATTATTTTTTGAATAATTTACTATATAAAAGGCAATCCCTGGGCGCACATAAAATTTGCGACAGTATAAAATTAGTTTTTGAAAAATTTACTATAGAAAAGGCAATCCTTGGCGCACATAAAATTTGCGACAGTATAAAATTAGTTTTTGAATAATTTACTATAGAAAAGGCAATCCCTGGCGCACATAAAATTTGTGACAGTATAAAATTATTTTTTGAATAATTTACTATAGAAAAGGCAATCCCTGGGATATTTAAAATTTGCGACAGTATAAAATTATTTTTTGAATAATTTACTATAGAAAAGGCAATCCCTGGGATATTTAAAATTTGTGACAGTATAAAATTATTTTTTGAATAATTTACTATATAAAAGGCAATCCCTGGCGTAATTAAAATTTGCGACAGTATAAAATTAGTTTTTGAATAATTTACTATAGAAAAGGCAATCCCTGGCGTAATTAAAATTTGCGACAGTATAAAATTAGTTTTTGAATAATTTACTATAGAAAAGGCAATCCCTGGGATATTTAAAATTTGTGACAGTTGAAAATTATTTTTTGAATAATTTACTATAGAAAAGGCAATCCCTGGGATATTTAAAATTTGCGACAGTATAAAATTAGTTTTTGAAAAATTTACTATATAAAAGGCAATCCCTGGCGCACATAAAATTTGCGACAGTAGAAAATTATTTTTTGAATAATTTACTATAGAAAAGGCAATCCCTGGCGCAATTAAAATTTGTGACAGTTGAAAATTATTTTTTGAATAATTTACTATAGAAAAGGCAATCCCTGGCGCAATTAAAATTTGTGACAGTTGAAAATTATTTTTTGAATAATTTACTATAGAAAAGGCAATCCCTGGGATATTTAAAATTTGCGACAGTATAAAATTAGTTTTTGAAAAATTTACTATAGAAAAGGCAATCCCTGGCGCACATAAAATTTGCGACAGTATAAAATTAGTTTTTGAATAATTTACTATAGAAAAGGCAATCCCTGGCGCACATAAAATTTGTGACAGTATAAAATTATTTTTTGAATAATTTACTATAGAAAAGGCAATCCCTGGGATATTTAAAATTTGCGACAGTATAAAATTATTTTTTGAATAATTTACTATAGAAAAGGCAATCCCTGGCGCACATAAAATTTGTGACAGTATAAAATTATTTTTTGAATAATTTACTATAGAAAAGGCAATCCCTGGCGCAATTAAAATTTGTGACAGTTGAAAATTATTTTTTGAATAATTTACTATAGAAAAGGCAATCCCTGGGATATTTAAAATTTGCGACAGTATAAAATTATTCAAAAAATAATTTTATACTGTCGCAAATTTTAATTACGCCAGGGATTGCCTTTTATATAGTAAATTTTTCAAAAACTAATTTTATACTGTCGCAAATTTTATGTGCGCCAGGGATTGCCTTTTATATAGTAAATTTTTCAAAAACTAATTTTATACTGTCGCAAATTTTATGTGCGCCAGGGATTGCCTTTTCTATAGTAAATTTTTCAAAAAATAATTTTATACTGTCACAAATTTTATGTGCGCCAGGGATTGCCTTTTCTATAGTAAATTATTCAAAAAATAATTTTCTACTGTCGCAAATTTTAATTGCGCCAGGGATTGCCTTTTCTATAGTAAATTATTCAAAAACTAATTTTATACTGTCGCAAATTTTAATTACGCCAGGGATTGCCTTTTATATAGTAAATTATTCAAAAAATAATTTTATACTGTCACAAATTTTAAATATCCCAGGGATTGCCTTTTCTATAGTAAATTATTCAAAAAATAATTTTATACTGTCGCAAATTTTAAATATCCCAGGGATTGCCTTTTCTATAGTAAATTATTCAAAAAATAATTTTATAATGTCACAAATTTTATGTGCGCCAGGGATTGCCTTTTCTATAGTAAATTATTCAAAAACTAATTTTATACTGTCGCAAATTTTATGTGCGCCAGGGATTGCCTTTTCTATAGTAAATTTTTCAAAAACTAATTTTATACTGTCGCAAATTTTATGTGCGCCAGGGATTGCCTTTTATATAGTAAATTATTCAAAAAATAATTTTATACTGTCACAAATTTTATGTGCGCCAGGGATTGCCTTTTATATAGTAAATTATTCAAAAAATAATTTTCAACTGTCACAAATTTTAATTACGCCAGGGATTGCCTTTTATATAGTAAATTTTTCAAAAAATAATTTTCAACTGGCACAAATTTTAATTGCGCCAGGGATTGCCTTTTTATATAGTAAATTTTCAAAAACTAATTTTATACTGTCGCAAATTTTATGTGCGCCCAGGGATTGCCTTTTCTATAGTAAATTATTCAAAAAATAATTTTATACTGTCACAAATTTTATGTGCGCCAGGGATTGCCTTTTCTATAGTAAATTATTCAAAAACTAATTTTATACTGTCGCAAATTTTATGTGCGCCAGGGATTGCCTTTTCTATAGTAAATTTTTCAAAAACTAATTTTATACTGTCGCAAATTTTATGTGCGCCAGGGATTGCCTTTTATATAGTAAATTATTCAAAAAATAATTTTATACTGTCGCAAATTTTAATTGCGCCAGGGATTGCCTTTTCTATAGTAAATTATTCAAAAAATAATTTTATACTGTCACAAATTTTAATTGCGCCAGGGATTGCCTTTTCTATAGTAAATTATTCAAAAAATAATTTTATACTGTCGCAAATTTTAATTGCGCCAGGGATTGCCTTTTCTATAGTAAATTATTCAAAAACTAATTTCATACTGTCGCAAATTTTAATTACGCCAAGGATTGCCTTTTATATAGTAAATTATTCAAAAAATAATTTTATACTGTCACAAATTTTAATTGCGCCAGGGATTGCCTTTTCTATAGTAAATTATTCAAAAAATAATTTTATACTGTCGCAAATTTTAATTGCGCCAGGGATTGCCTTTTCTATAGTAAATTATTCAAAAACTAATTTTATACTGTCACAAATTTTAATTGCGCCAGGGATTGCCTTTTCTATAGTAAATTATTCAAAAAATAATTTTATACTGTCGCAAATTTTAATTGCGCCAGGGATGCCTTTTCTATAGTAAATTATTCAAAAACTAATTTCATACTGTCGCAAATTTTAATTACGCCAGGGATTGCCTTTTATATAGTAAATTATTCAAAAAATAATTTTATACTGTCACAAATTTTAATTGCGCCAGGGATTGCCTTTTCTATAGTAAATTATTCAAAAAATAATTTTATACTGTCGCAAATTTTAATTGCGCCAGGGATTGCCTTTTCTATAGTAAATTATTCAAAAACTAATTTTATACTGTCGCAAATTTTAATTACGCCAGGGATTGCCTTTTATATAGTAAATTATTCAAAAAATAATTTTATACTGTCACAAATTTTAAATATCCCAGGGATTGCCTTTTCTATAGTAAATTATTCAAAAAATAATTTTATACTGTCGCAAATTTTAAATATCCCAGGGATTGCCTTTTCTATAGTAAATTATTCAAAAAATAATTTTATACTGTCACAAATTTTATGTGCGCCAGGGATTGCCTTTTCTATAGTAAATTATTCAAAAACTAATTTTATACTGTCGCAAATTTTATGTGCGCCAGGGATTGCCTTTTATATAGTAAATTATTCAAAAAATAATTTTATACTGTCGCAAATTTTAATTGCGCCAGGGATTGCCTTTTCTATAGTAAATTATTCAAAAAATAATTTTCAACTGTCACAAATTTTAATTGCGCCAGGGATTGCCTTTTCTATAGTAAATTATTCAAAAAAATAATTTTCAACTGTCACAAATTTTAATTGCGCCAGGGATTGACTTTTCTATAGTAAATTATTCAAAAACTAATTTTATACTGTCACAAATTTTAAATATCCCAGGGATTGACTTTTCTATAGTAAATTATTCAAAAACTAATTTTATACTGTCGCAAATTTTATGTGCGCCAGGGATTGCCTTTTATATAGTAAATTATTCAAAAAATAATTTTATACTGTCGCAAATTTTAATTGCGCCAGGGATTGCCTTTTATATAGTAAATTATTCAAAAAATAATTTTATACTGTCACAAATTTTAATTGCGCCAGGGATTGCCTTTTCTATAGTAAATTATTCAAAAAATAATTTTATACTGTCGCAAATTTTAATTGCGCCAGGGATTGCCTTTTCTATAGTAAATTATTCAAAAACTAATTTTATACTGTCACAAATTTTAAATATCCCAGGGATTGCCTTTTCTATAGTAAATTATTCAAAAACTAATTTTATACTGTCGCAAATTTTAATTACGCCAGGGATTGCCTTTTCTATAGTAAATTATTCAAAAAATAATTTTATACTGTCGCAAATTTTATGTGCGCCAGGGATTGCCTTTTCTATAGTAAATTATTCAAAAAATAATTTTCAACTGTCACAAATTTTAATTACGCCAGGGATTGCCTTTTCTATAGTAAATTATTCAAAAAATAATTTTATACTGTCGCAAATTTTAAATATCCCAGGGATTGCCTTTTCTATAGTAAATTATTCAAAAAATAATTTTCTACTGTCGCAAATTTTAATTACGCCAGGGATTGCCTTTTATATAGTAAATTATTCAAAAAATAATTTTCAACTGTCACAAATTTTAAATATCCCAGGGATTGCCTTTTCTATAGTAAATTATTCAAAAACTAATTTTCTACTGTCGCAAATTTTAATTACGCCAGGGATTGCCTTTTATATAGTAAATTATTCAAAAAATAATTTTATACTGTCGCAAATTTTAATTGCGCCAGGGATTGACTTTTCTATAGTAAATTATTCAAAAAATAATTTTATACTGTCGCAAATTTTAATTACGCCAGGGATTGACTTTTCTATAGTAAATTATTCAAAAAATAATTTTATACTGTCGCAAATTTTAATTGCGCCAGGGATTGCCTTTTCTATAGTAAATTATTCAAAAAATAATTTTCAACTGTCACAAATTTTAAATATCCCAGGGATTGCCTTTTCTATAGTAAATTATTCAAAAACTAATTTTATACTGTCGCAAATTTTATGTGCGCCAGGGATTGCCTTTTATATAGTAAATTTTTCAAAAAATAATTTTCAACTGTCACAAATTTTAATTGCGCCAGGGATTGCCTTTTATATAGTAAATTTTTCAAAAAATAATTTTATACTGTCGCAAATTTTAATTACGCCAGGGATTGCCTTTTATATAGTAAATTTTTCAAAAACTAATTTTATACTGTCACAAATTTTAAATATCCCAGGGATTGACTTTTCTATAGTAAATTATTCAAAAACTAATTTTATACTGTCGCAAATTTTATGTGCGCCAGGGATTGCCTTTTATATAGTAAATTATTCAAAAAATAATTTTATACTGTCGCAAATTTTAATTGCGCCAGGGATTGCCTTTTCTATAGTAAATTATTCAAAAAATAATTTTCTACTGTCGCAAATTTTATGTGCGCCAGGGATTGCCTTTTATATAGTAAATTTTTCAAAAACTAATTTTATACTGTCGCAAATTTTAATTACGCCAGGGATTGCCTTTTATATAGTAAATTATTCAAAAAATAATTTTATACTGTCACAAATTTTAATTGCGCCAGGGATTGCCTTTTCTATAGTAAATTATTCAAAAAATAATTTTATACTGTCGCAAATTTTAATTGCGCCAGGGATTGCCTTTTCTATAGTAAATTATTCAAAAACTAATTTTATACTGTCGCAAATTTTAATTACGCCAGGGATTGCCTTTTATATAGTAAATTATTCAAAAAATAATTTTATACTGTCACAAATTTTAAATATCCCAGGGATTGCCTTTTCTATAGTAAATTATTCAAAAAATAATTTTATACTGTCGCAAATTTTAATTACGCCAGGGATTGCCTTTTCTATAGTAAATTATTCAAAAAATAAATTTCAACTGTCACAAATTTTAATTGCGCCAGGGATTGCCTTTTCTATAGTAAATTATTCAAAAAATAATTTTATACTGTCGCAAATTTTATGTGCGCCAGGGATTGCCTTTTCTATAGTAAATTATTCAAAAAATAATTTTATACTGTCACAAATTTTAAATATCCCAGGGATTGACTTTTCTATAGTAAATTATTCAAAAAATAATTTTCAACTGTCACAAATTTTAATTGCGCCAGGGATTGCCTTTTCTATAGTAAATTATTCAAAAAATAATTTTATACTGTCACAAATTTTATGTGCGCCAGGGATTGCCTTTTCTATAGTAAATTATTCAAAAAATAATTTTCAACTGTCACAAATTTTAATTACGCCAGGGATTGCCTTTTCTACAGTAAATTATTCAAAAACTAATTTTATACTGTCACAAATTTTAATTGCGCCAGGGATTGCCTTTTCTATAGTAAATTATTCAAAAAATAATTTTATACTGTCGCAAATTTTAATTACGCCAGGGATTGCCTTTTATATAGTAAATTTTTCAAAAACTAATTTTATACTGTCGCAAATTTTAATTGCGCCAGGGATTGCCTTTTATATAGTAAATTATTCAAAAAATAATTTTCAACTGTCACAAATTTTAATTGCGCCAGGGATTGCCTTTTATATAGTAAATTTTTCAAAAACTAATTTTATACTGTCGCAAATTTTATGTGCGCCAGGGATTGCCTTTTCTATAGTAAATTATTCAAAAAATAATTTTCAACTGTCACAAATTTTAATTACGCCAGGGATTGACATTTCTACAGTAAATTATTCAAAAAATAATTTTATACTGTCGCAAATTTTATGTGCGCCAGGGATTGCCTTTTATATAGTAAATTATTCAAAAAATAATTTTATACTGTCGCAAATTTTAAATATCCCAGGGATTGCCTTTTCTATAGTAAATTATTCAAAAAATAATTTTATACTGTCACAAATTTTATGTGCGCCAGGGATTGCCTTTTCTATAGTAAATTATTCAAAAACTAATTTTATACTGTCGCAAATTTTATGTGCGCCAGGGATTGCCTTTTATATAGTAAATTATTCAAAAAATAATTTTATACTGTCGCAAATTTTAATTGCGCCAGGGATTGCCTTTTCTATAGTAAATTATTCAAAAAATAATTTTCAACTGTCACAAATTTTAATTGCGCCAGGGATTGCCTTTTCTATAGTAAATTATTCAAAAAATAATTTTCAACTGTCACAAATTTTAATTGCGCCAGGGATTGACTTTTCTATAGTAAATTATTCAAAAACTAATTTTATACTGTCACAAATTTTAAATATCCCAGGGATTGACTTTTCTATAGTAAATTATTCAAAAACTAATTTTATACTGTCGCAAATTTTATGTGCGCCAGGGATTGCCTTTTATATAGTAAATTATTCAAAAAATAATTTTATACTGTCGCAAATTTTAATTGCGCCAGGGATTGCCTTTTATATAGTAAATTATTCAAAAAATAATTTTATACTGTCACAAATTTTAATTGCGCCAGGGATTGCCTTTTCTATAGTAAATTATTCAAAAAATAATTTTATACTGTCGCAAATTTTAATTGCGCCAGGGATTGCCTTTTCTATAGTAAATTATTCAAAAACTAATTTTATACTGTCACAAATTTTAAATATCCCAGGGATTGCCTTTTCTATAGTAAATTATTCAAAAACTAATTTTATACTGTCGCAAATTTTAATTACGCCAGGGATTGCCTTTTCTATAGTAAATTATTCAAAAAATAATTTTATACTGTCGCAAATTTTAAATATCCCAGGGATTGCCTTTTCTATAGTAAATTATTCAAAAAATAATTTTCTACTGTCGCAAATTTTAATTACGCCAGGGATTGCCTTTTATATAGTAAATTATTCAAAAAATAATTTTCAACTGTCACAAATTTTAAATATCCCAGGGATTGCCTTTTCTATAGTAAATTATTCAAAAACTAATTTTCTACTGTCGCAAATTTTAATTACGCCAGGGATTGCCTTTTATATAGTAAATTATTCAAAAAATAATTTTATACTGTCGCAAATTTTAATTGCGCCAGGGATTGACTTTTCTATAGTAAATTATTCAAAAAATAATTTTATACTGTCGCAAATTTTAATTACGCCAGGGATTGACTTTTCTATAGTAAATTATTCAAAAAATAATTTTATACTGTCGCAAATTTTAATTGCGCCAGGGATTGCCTTTTCTATAGTAAATTATTCAAAAAATAATTTTCAACTGTCACAAATTTTAAATATCCCAGGGATTGCCTTTTCTATAGTAAATTATTCAAAAACTAATTTTATACTGTCGCAAATTTTATGTGCGCCAGGGATTGCCTTTTATATAGTAAATTTTTCAAAAAATAATTTTCAACTGTCACAAATTTTAATTGCGCCAGGGATTGCCTTTTATATAGTAAATTTTTCAAAAAATAATTTTATACTGTCGCAAATTTTAATTACGCCAGGGATTGCCTTTTATATAGTAAATTTTTCAAAAACTAATTTTATACTGTCACAAATTTTAAATATCCCAGGGATTGACTTTTCTATAGTAAATTATTCAAAAACTAATTTTATACTGTCGCAAATTTTATGTGCGCCAGGGATTGCCTTTTATATAGTAAATTATTCAAAAAATAATTTTATACTGTCGCAAATTTTAATTGCGCCAGGGATTGCCTTTTCTATAGTAAATTATTCAAAAAATAATTTTCTACTGTCGCAAATTTTATGTGCGCCAGGGATTGCCTTTTATATAGTAAATTTTTCAAAAACTAATTTTATACTGTCGCAAATTTTAATTACGCCAGGGATTGCCTTTTATATAGTAAATTATTCAAAAAATAATTTTATACTGTCACAAATTTTAATTGCGCCAGGGATTGCCTTTTCTATAGTAAATTATTCAAAAAATAATTTTATACTGTCGCAAATTTTAATTGCGCCAGGGATTGCCTTTTCTATAGTAAATTATTCAAAAACTAATTTTATACTGTCGCAAATTTTAATTACGCCAGGGATTGCCTTTTATATAGTAAATTATTCAAAAAATAATTTTATACTGTCACAAATTTTAAATATCCCAGGGATTGCCTTTTCTATAGTAAATTATTCAAAAAATAATTTTATACTGTCGCAAATTTTAATTACGCCAGGGATTGCCTTTTCTATAGTAAATTATTCAAAAAATAAATTTCAACTGTCACAAATTTTAATTGCGCCAGGGATTGCCTTTTCTATAGTAAATTATTCAAAAAATAATTTTATACTGTCGCAAATTTTATGTGCGCCAGGGATTGCCTTTTCTATAGTAAATTATTCAAAAAATAATTTTATACTGTCACAAATTTTAAATATCCCAGGGATTGACTTTTCTATAGTAAATTATTCAAAAAATAATTTTCAACTGTCACAAATTTTAATTGCGCCAGGGATTGCCTTTTCTATAGTAAATTATTCAAAAAATAATTTTATACTGTCACAAATTTTATGTGCGCCAGGGATTGCCTTTTCTATAGTAAATTATTCAAAAAATAATTTTCAACTGTCACAAATTTTAATTACGCCAGGGATTGCCTTTTCTACAGTAAATTATTCAAAAACTAATTTTATACTGTCACAAATTTTAATTGCGCCAGGGATTGCCTTTTCTATAGTAAATTATTCAAAAAATAATTTTATACTGTCGCAAATTTTAATTACGCCAGGGATTGCCTTTTATATAGTAAATTTTTCAAAAACTAATTTTATACTGTCGCAAATTTTAATTGCGCCAGGGATTGCCTTTTATATAGTAAATTATTCAAAAAATAATTTTCAACTGTCACAAATTTTAATTGCGCCAGGGATTGCCTTTTATATAGTAAATTTTTCAAAAACTAATTTTATACTGTCGCAAATTTTATGTGCGCCAGGGATTGCCTTTTCTATAGTAAATTATTCAAAAAATAATTTTCAACTGTCACAAATTTTAATTACGCCAGGGATTGACATTTCTACAGTAAATTATTCAAAAAATAATTTTATACTGTCGCAAATTTTAATTGCGCCAGGGATTGCCTTTTATATAGTAAATTTTTTCAAAAACTAATTTTATACTGTCGCAAATTTTATGTGCGCCAGGGATTGCCTTTTATATAGTAAATTATTCAAAAAATAATTTTCAACTGTCACAAATTTTAATTGCGCCAGGGATTGCCTTTTCTATAGTAAATTATTCAAAAAATAATTTTCTACTGTCGCAAATTTTAAATATCCCAGGGATTGCCTTTTCTATAGTAAATTATTCAAAAACTAATTTTATACTGTCGCAAATTTTATGTGCGCCAGGGATTGCCTTTTCTATAGTAAATTATTCAAAAAATAATTTTCAACTGTCACAAATTTTAATTGCGCCAGGGATTGCCTTTTCTATAGTAAATTATTCAAAAAATAATTTTATACTGTCACAAATTTTAAATATCCCAGGGATTGCCTTTTCTATAGTAAATTATTCAAAAAATAATTTTATACTGTCGCAAATTTTAATTGCGCCAGGGATTGCCTTTTATATAGTAAATTTTTCAAAAACTAATTTTATACTGTCGCAAATTTTATGTGCGCCAGGGATTGCCTTTTCTATAGTAAATTATTCAAAAAATAATTTTCAACTGTCACAAATTTTAATTGCGCCAGGGATTGACTTTTCTATAGTAAATTATTCAAAAACTAATTTTATACTGTCGCAAATTTTATGTGCGCCAGGGATTGCCTTTTCTATAGTAAATTATTCAAAAAATAATTTTATACTGTCACAAATTTTAAATATCCCAGGGATTGCCTTTTCTATAGTAAATTATTCAAAAAATAATTTTCAACTGTCGCAAATTTTATGTGCGCCAGGGATTGCCTTTTCTATAGTAAATTATTCAAAAAATAATTTTATACTGTCACAAATTTTATGTGCGCCAGGGATTGCCTTTTTTATAGTAAATAATTCAAAAAATAATTTTATACTGTCGCAAATTTTATGTGCGCCAGGGATTGCCTTTTATATAGTAAATTATTCAAAAAATAATTTTCTACTGTCGCAAATTTTAAATATCCCAGGGATTGCCTTTTCTATAGTAAATTATTCAAAAAATAATTTTATACTGTCACAAATTTTAATTGCGCCAGGGATTGCCTTTTCTATAGTAAATTATTCAAAAACTAATTTTATACTGTCGCAAATTTTAATTGCGCCAGGGATTGCCTTTTCTACAGTAAATTATTCAAAAAATAATTTTCAACTGTCACAAATTTTAATTACGCCAGGGATTGACTTTTCTGCAGTAAATTTTTCAAAAACTAATTTTATACTGTCGCAAATTTTAATTGCGCCAGGGATTGCCTTTTCTATAGTAAATTATTCAAAAACTAATTTTATACTGTCGCAAATTTTAAATATCCCAGGGATTGCCTTTTCTATAGTAAATTATTCAAAAAATAATTTTATACTGTCACAAATTTTAATTGCGCCAGGGATTGCCTTTTATATAGTAATTTTTTCAAAAACTAATTTTATACTGTCGCAAATTTTAATTGCGCCAGGGATTGCCTTTTCTATAGTAAATTATTCAAAAAATAATTTTATACTGTCACAAATTTTAATTGCGCCAGGGATTGACTTTTCTATAGTAAATTATTCAAAAAATAATTTTCAACTGTCACAAATTTTAATTGCGCCAGGGATTGCCTTTTATATAGTAAATTATTCAAAAAATAATTTTCTACTGTCGCAAATTTTAATTACGCCAGGGATTGTCTTTTCTATAGTAAATTATTCAAAAAATAATTTTATACTGTCACAAATTTTAAATATCCCAGGGATTGCCTTTTCTATAGTAAATTATTCAAAAAATAATTTTATACTGTCACAAATTTTAATTGCGCCAGGGATTGACTTTTCTATAGTAAATTATTCAAAAAATAATTTTCAACTGTCACAAATTTTAATTACGCCAGGGATTGCCTTTTATATAGTAAATTATTCAAAAAATAATTTTCTACTGTCACAAATTTTAAATATCCCAGGGATTGCCTTTTCTATAGTAAATTATTCAAAAACTAATTTTATACTGTCGCAAATTTTATGTGCGCCAGGGATTGCCTTTTCTATAGTAAATTATTCAAAAAATAATTTTCAACTGTCGCAAATTTTAATTGCGCCAGGGATTGCCTTTTCTATAGTAAATTATTCAAAAACTAATTTTATACTGTCGCAAATTTTAATTGCGCCAGGGATTGCCTTTTCTACAGTAAATTATTCAAAAAATATTTTTTTACTGTCGCAAATTTTATGAGCGCCAGGGATTGCCTTTTCTATAGTAAATTATTCAAAAACTAATTTTATACTGTCGCAAATTTTATGTGCGCCAGGGATTGCCTTTTCTATAGTAAATTATTCAAAAAATAATTTTCAACTGTCACAAATTTTAATTGCGCCAGGGATTGCCTTTTCTATAGTAAATTATTCAAAAACTAATTTTCTACTGTCACAAATTTTAATTGCGCCAGGGATTGCCTTTTCTATAGTAAATTATTCAAAAAATAATTTTATACTGTCGCAAATTTTAAATATCCCAGGGATTGCCTTTTCTATAGTAAATTATTCAAAAAATAATTTTCAACTGTCGCAAATTTTAATTACGCCAGGGATTGCCTTTTATATAGTAAATTATTCAAAAAATAATTTTCTACTGTCGCAAATTTTAATTGCGCCAGGGATTGACTTTTCTATAGTAAATTATTCAAAAACTAATTTTCTACTGTCACAAATTTTAATTGCGCCAGGGATTGACTTTTCTATAGTAAATTATTCAAAAAATAATTTTATACTGTCACAAATTTTAATTACGCCAGGGATTGCCTTTTATATAGTAAATTATTCAAAAACTAATTTTCTACTGTCACAAATTTTAATTGCGCCAGGGATTGCCTTTTCTATAGTAAATTATTCAAAAAATAATTTTATACTGTCGCAAATTTTAATTGCGCCAGGGATTGCCTTTTATATAGTAAATTTTTCAAAAACTAATTTTATACTGTCGCAAATTTTAAATATCCCAGGGATTGCCTTTTCTATAGTAAATTATTCAAAAAATAATTTTATACTGTCACAAATTTTAATTGCGCCAGGGATTGCCTTTTCTATAGTAAATTATTCAAAAAATAATTTTCAACTGTCACAAATTTTAATTGCGCCAGGGATTGCCTTTTCTATAGTAAATTATTCAAAAAATAATTTTATACTGTCACAAATTTTAAATATCCCAGGGATTGCCTTTTCTACAGTAAATTATTCAAAAAATAATTTTCTACTGTCGCAAATTTTAATTACGCCAGGGATTGCCTTTTATATAGTAAATTATTCAAAAAATAATTTTATACTGTCGCAAATTTTAATTGCGCCAGGGATTGCCTTTTCTACAGTAAATTATTCAAAAAATAATTTTATACTGTCGCAAATTTTATGTGCGCCAGGGATTGCCTTTTCTACAGTAAATTATTCAAAAAATAATTTTATACTGTCGCAAATTTTATGTGCGCCAGGGATTGCCTTTTCTACAGTAAATTATTCAAAAAATAATTTTCTACTGTCGCAAATTTTAATTACGCCAGGGATTGCCTTTTCTACAGTAAATTATTCAAAAAATAATTTTATACTGTCGCAAATTTTAAATATCCCAGGGATTGCCTTTTCTATAGTAAATTATTCAAAAAATAATTTTCTACTGTCGCAAATTTTAAATATCCCAGGGATTGCCTTTTCTATAGTAAATTATTCAAAAAATAATTTTATACTGTCGCAAATTTTAAATATCCCAGGGATTGCCTTTTCTATAGTAAATTATTCAAAAACTAATTTTATACTGTCGCAAATTTTATGTGCGCCAGGGATTGCCTTTTCTATAGTAAATTATTCAAAAAATAATTTTCTACTGTCGCAAATTTTAATTACGCCAGGGATTGCCTTTTATATAGTAAATTATTCAAAAAATAATTTTATACTGTCGCAAATTTTAAATATCCCAGGGATTGCCTTTTCTATAGTAAATTATTCAAAAACTAATTTTATACTGTCGCAAATTTTAAATATCCCAGGGATTGCCTTTTCTATAGTAAATTATTCAAAAAATAATTTTCAACTGTCACAAATTTTAATTGCGCCAGGGATTGCCTTTTATATAGTAAATTATTCAAAAAATAATTTTATACTGTCGCAAATTTTAAATATCCCAGGGATTGCCTTTTCTATAGTAAATTATTCAAAAAATAATTTTCAACTGTCACAAATTTTAATTGCGCCAGGGATTGCCTTTTCTATAGTAAATTATTCAAAAACTAATTTTCTACTGTCACAAATTTTAATTGCGCCAGGGATTGCCTTTTCTACAGTAAATTATTCAAAAAATAATTTTCTACTGTCGCAAATTTGAATTACGCCAGGGATTGCCTTTAATATAGTAAATTATTCAAAAAATAATTTTCTACTGTCGCAAATTTTAATTGCGCCAGGGATTGCCTTTTCTATAGTAAATTATTCAAAAACTAATTTTCTACTGTCACAAATTTTAATTGCGCCAGGGATTGACTTTTCTATAGTAAATTATTCAAAAAATAATTTTCAACTGTCACAAATTTTAATTGCGCCAGGGATTGCCTTTTCTATAGTAAATTATTCAAAAACTAATTTTCTACTGTCACAAATTTTAATTGCGCCAGGGATTGACTTTTCTATAGTAAATTATTCAAAAAATAATTTTATACTGTCGCAAATTTTATGTGCGCCAGGGATTGCCTTTTCTATAGTAAATTATTCAAAAAATAATTTTCAACTGTCACAAATTTTAATTGCGCCAGGGATTGCCTTTTCTATAGTAAATTATTCAAAAACTAATTTTCTACTGTCACAAATTTTAATTGCGCCAGGGATTGCCTTTTCTACAGTAAATTATTCAAAAAATAATTTTCTACTGTCGCAAATTTTAATTACGCCAGGGATTGCCTTTTATATAGTAAATTATTCAAAAAATAATTTTCTACTGTCGCAAATTTTAATTGCGCCAGGGATTGACTTTTCTATAGTAAATTATTCAAAAACTAATTTTATACTGTCGCAAATTTTAATTGCGCCAGGGATTGCCTTTTCTATAGTAAATTATTCAAAAAATAATTTTCTACTGTCGCAAATTTTAAATATCCCAGGGATTGCCTTTTCTGCAGTAAATTATTCAAAAAATAATTTTCTACTGTCGCAAATTTTAATTACGCCAGGGATTGCCTTTTATATAGTAAATTATTCAAAAAATAATTTTCTACTGTCGCAAAATTTAATTGCGCCAGGGATTGACTTTTCTATAGTAAATTATTCAAAAAATAATTTTCAACTGTCACAAATTTTAATTGCGCCAGGGATTGACTTTTCTATAGTAAATTATTCAAAAAATAATTTTATACTGTCGCAAATTTTAAATATCCCA
>CAWVNZ010000935.1:0-57035 GCA_963930735.1 Dioctria linearis | reverse complement strand
TTTTGAATAATTTAATGTAGAAAAGGCAATCCCTGGCGTAATTAAAATTTGCGACAGTAAAAAATAATTTTTTGAATAATTTACTATAGAAAAGGCAATCCCTGGCGTAATTAAAATTTGCGACAGTAAAAAATTATTTTTTGAAAAATTTACTATAGGAAAGGCAATCCCTGGCGCAATTAAAATTTGCAACAGTATAAAATTATTTTTTGAAATATTTACTATAGAAAAGGCAATCTCTGGCGTAATTAAAATTTGCGACAGTATAAAATTAATTTTTGAAAAATTTACTATAGAAAAGGCAATCCCTGGCGTAATTAAAATTTGCGACAGTAAAAAATACTTTTTTGAAATATTTACTATAGAAAAGACAATCCCTGGCGTAATTAAAATTTGCGACAGTAAAAAAATATTTTTTGAAAAATTTACTGTAGAAAAGGCAATCCCTGGCGCAATTAAAATTTGCGACAGTAAAAAATTAATTTTTGAAAAATTTACTATAGAAAAGGCAATCTCTGGCGTAATTAAAATATGCGACAGCATAAAATTAATTTTGAAAAATTTACTATAGAAAAGGCAATCCCTGGCGTAATTAAAATTTGCGACATTAAAAAATTATTTTTTGAAAAATTTACTATAGAAAAGACAATCCCTGGCGTAATTAAAATTTGCGACAGTAAAAAATTATTTTTTGAAAAATTTACTGTAGAAAAGGCAATCCCTGGCGCAATTAAAATTTGCGACAGTAAAAAATTAATTTTTGAAAAATTTACTATAGAAAAGGCAATCCCTGGCGCAATTAAAATTTGCGACAATATAAAATTAAATTTTGAAAAATTTACTATAGAAAAGTCAATCCCTGGCGAAGTTAAATTTTGCGACAGCAAAAAATTAATTTTTGAAAAATTTACTATAGAAAAGGCAATCCCTGGCACAATTAAAATTTGCGACAGTAAAAAATTAATTTTTGAAAAATTTACTCTAGAAAAGGCAATCCCTGGCGTAATTAAAATTTGCGACAGTAAAAAATTATTTTTTGAAAAATTTACTAGAGAAAAGGCAATCCCTGCCGCAATTAAAATTTACGACAGCAAAAAATTATTTTTTGAATAATTTACTATAGAAAAGGCAAACCCTGGCGCAATTAAAATTTGCGACAGTAAAAAATTAATTTGTGAAAAATTTACTATAGAAAAGGCAATCCCTGGCGTAATTAAAATTTTCGACAGTAAAAAATTAGTTTTACAAAAATTTACTATAGAAAAGGCAATCCCTGGCTCATTTAAAATTTGCGACAGTAAAAAATTATTTTTTGAATAATTTACTGTAGAAAAGGCAATCCCTGGCGCAATTAAAATTTGCGACAGTAAAAAATTATTTTTTGAATAATTTACTGTAGAAAAGGCAATCCCTGGCGCAATTAAAATTTGCGACAGTAGAAAATAATTTTTTGAAAAATTTACTATAGAAAAGGCAATCCCTGGCGTATTTAAAATTTGCGACAGTAAAAAATTATTTTTTAAAAAATTTACTGTAGAAAAGGCAATCCCTGGCGTAATTAAAATTTGCGACAATAAAAAATTAATTTTTGAAAAATTTACTGTAGAAAAGGCAATCGCTGGCGTATTTAAAATTTGCGACAGTAGAAAATTAATTTTTGCCAAATTTACTATAGAAAAGGCAATACCAGGCGTAATTAAAATTTGCGACAGTAAAAAATTATTTTTTGTAAAATTTACTGTAGAAAAGGCAATCCCTGGCGCAATTAAAATTTGCGACAGTAGAAAATTATTTTTGCAAAATTTACTATAGAAAGGGCAATCCCTGGCGGATTTAAAATTTGCGACAGTAAAAAATTAATTTGTTAAAAATTTACTATAGAAAAGGCAATCCCTGGCGCAATTAAAATTTGCGACAGTAAAAAATTATTTTTTGAATAATTTACTATAGAAAAGGCAATCCCTGGCGTATTTAAAATTTGCGACAGTATAAAATTATTTTTTGAAAAATTTACTGTAGAAAAGGCAATCCCTGGCGTAATTAAAATTTGCGACAGTAAAAAATTAATTTTTGAAAAATTTACTATAGAAAAAGCAATCCCTGGCGCAATTAAAATTTGCGACAGTAGAAAATTATTTTTTGAAAAATTTACTATAGAAAAGGCAATCCATGGCGTATTTAAAATTTGCGACAGTAAAAAATTATTTTTTGAAAAATTTACTGTAGAAAAGGCAATCCCTGGCGTAATTAAAATTTGCGACAGTAAAAAATTAATTTTTGAAAAATTTACTATAGAAAAGGCAATCCCTGGCGTATTTAAAATTTGCAACAGTAAAAAATTATTTTTTGAATAATTTACTGTAGAAAAGGCAATCCCTGGCGCAATTAAAATTTGCGACAGTATAAAATTAAATTTTGAAAAATTTACTATAGAAGAGGCAATCCCTGGCGTAATTAAAATTTCCGACAGTAAAAAATTATTTTTTAAAAAATTTACTGTAGAAAAGGCAATCCCTGGCGTAATTAAAATTTGCGACAGTAAAAAATTAATTTTTGCCAAATTTACTATAGAAAAGGCAATTCCTGTAGTAATTAAAATTTGCGACAGTAAAAAATTATTTTTTGAATAATTTACTGTAGAAAAGGCAATCCTTGGCGCAATTAAAATTTGCGACAGTAAAAAATTATTTTTTGAATAATTTACTGTAGAAAAGGCAATCCCTGGCGCAATTAAAATTTGCGACAAGAGAGAATTATTTTTTGAAAAATTTACTATAGAAAAGGCAATCCCTGGCGTATTTAAAATTTGCGACAGTAAAAAATTATTTTTTGAAAAATTTACTAAAGAAAAGGCAATCCCTGGCGTATTTAAAATTTGCGACAGTAGAAAATTATTTTTTGAATAATTTACTATAGAATAGGCAATCCCTGGCGTAATTAAAACTTGCGACAGTTAAAAATTATTTTTTGAATAATTTACTATAGAAAAGGCAATCCCTGGCGTAATTAAAATTTGCGACAGTAAAAAATTATGTTTTGAAAAATTTACTATAGAAAAGGCAATCCCTGGCCCAATTAAAATTTGAAACAGTATAAAATTATTTTTTGAAAAATTTACTAAAGAAAAGGCAATCCCTGGCGTATTTAAAATTTGCGACAGTAGAAAATTATTTTTTGAATGATTTACTATAGAATAGGCAATCCCTGGCGTAATTAAAACTTGCGACAGTAAAAAATTATTTTTTGAATAATTTACTGTAGAAAAGGCAATCCCTGGCGCAATTAAAATTTGCGACAAGAGAGAATTATTTTTTGAATAATTTACTGTAGAAAAGGCAATCCTTGGCGCAATTAAAATTTGCGACAGTAAAAAATTATTTTTTGAATAATTTACTGTAGAAAAGGCAATCCCTGGCGCAATTAAAATTTGCGACAAGAGAGAATTATTTTTTGAAAAATTTACTGTAGAAAAGGCAATCCCTGGCGTATTTAAAATATGCGACAGTAAAAAATTATTTTTTGAAAAATTTACTAAAGAAAAGGCAATCCCTGGCGTATTTAAAATTTGCGACAGTAGAAAATTATTTTTTGAATAATTTACTATAGAATAGGCAATCCCTGGCGTAATTAAAACTTGCGACAGTTAAAAATTATTTTTTGAATAATTTACTATAGAAAAGGCAATCCCTGGCGTAATTAAAATTTGCGACAGTAAAAAATTATTTTTTGAAAAATTTACTATAGAAAAGGCAATCCCTGGCGCAATTAAAATTTGAAACAGTATAAAATTATTTTTTGAAATATTTACTATAGAAAAGGCAATCTCTGGCGTAATTAAAATTTGCGACAGTATAAAATTAATTTTTGAAAAATTTACTATAGAAAAGGCAATCACTGGCGTAATTAATTTTCGACAGTAAAAAATTAGTTTTTGAAAAATTTACTATAGAAAAGGCAATCCCTGGCTCATTTAAAATTTGCGACAGTAAAAAATTATTTTTTGAATAATTTACTGTAGAAAAGGCAATCCCTGGCCGAATTAAAATTTGCGACAGTAAAAAATTATTTTTTGAATAATTTACTGTAGAAAAGGCAATCCGTGGCGCAATTAAAATTTGTGACAGTAGAAAATTATTTTTTGAAAAATTTATTATAGAAAAGGCAATCCCTGGCGTATTTAAAATTTGCGACAGTAAAAAAATATTTTTTGAAAAATTTACTGCAGAAAAGGCAATCCCTGGCGTAATTAAAATTTGCGACAGTAAAAAATTAATTTTTGAAAAATTTACTGTAGAAAAGGCAATCGCTGGCGTATTTAAAATTTGCGACAGTAGAAAATTAATTTTTGCCAAATTTACTATAGAAAAGGCAATCCCTGGCGTAATTAAAATTTGCGACAGTAAAAAATTATTTTTTGAAAAATTTACTGTAGAAAAGGCAATCCCTGGCGCAATTAAAATTTGCGACAGTAGAAAATTATTTTTGCAAAATTTACTATAGAAAAGGCAATCCCTGGCGGATTTAAAATTTGCGACAGTAAAAAATTAATTTGTGAAAAATTTACTATAGAAAAGGCAATCCCTGGCGCAATTAAAATTTGCGACAGTAAAAAATTATTTTTTGAATAATTTACTATAGAAAAGGCAATCCCTGGCGTATTTAAAATTTGCGACAGTATAAAATTATTTTTTGAAAAATTTACTGTAGAAAAGGCAATCCCTGGCGTAATTAAAATTTGCGAAAGTAAAAAATTAATTTTTGAAAAATTTACTATAGAAAAAGCAATCCCTGGCGCAATTAAAATTTGCGAGAGTAGAAAATTATTTTTTGAAAAATTTACTATAGAAGAGGCAATCCCTGGCGTATTTAAAATTTGCGACAGTAAAAAATTATTTTTTGAAAAATTTACTGTAGAAAAGGCAATCCCTGGCGTAATTAAAATTTGCGACAGTAAAAAATTAATTTTTGAAAAATTTACTATAGAAAAGGCAATCCCTGGCCTATTTAAAATTTGCAACAGTAAAAATTATTTTTTGAATAATTTACTGTAGAAAAGGCAATCCCTGGCGCAATTAAAATTTGCGACAGTATAAAATTAAATTTTGAAAAATTTACTATAGAAAAGGCAATCCCTGGCGTAATTAAAATTTTCGACAGTAAAAAATTATTTTTTAAAAAATTTACTGTAGAAAAGGCAATCCCTGGCGTAATTAAAATTTGCGACAGTAAAAAATTAATTTTTGCCAAATTTACTATAGAAAAGGCAATTCCTGGCGTAATTAAAATTTGCGACAGTAAAAAATTAATTTTTGAAAAATTTACTGTAGAAAAGGCAATCCCTGGCGCAATTAAAATTTGCGACAGTAGAAAATTATTTTTGCAAAATTTACTATAGAAAAGGCAATCCCTGGCGGATTTAAAATTTGCGACAGTAAAAAATTAATTTGTGAAAAATTTACTATAGAAAAGGCAATCCCTGGCGCAATTAAAATTTGCGACAGTAAAAAATTATTTTTTGAATAATTTACTATAGAAAAGGCAATCCCTGGCGTATTTAAAATTTGCGACAGTATAAAATTAAATTTTGAAAAATTTACTATAGAAAGGCAATCCCTGGCGAAATTAAAATTTGCGACAGTAAAAAATTAATTTTTGAAAAATTTACTATAGAAAAGGCAATCCCTGGCGCAATTAAAATTTGCGACAGTTAAAAATTATTTTTTGAAAAATTTACTATAGAAAAGGCAATCCCTGGCGTAATTAAAATTTGCGACAGTAAAAAATTATTTTTTGAAAAATTTACTATAGAAAAGGCAATCCCTGGAGTATTTAAAATTTGCGACAGTATAAAATTATTTTTTGAAAAATTTACTATAGAAATGGCAATCCCTGGCGCAATTAAAATTTGCGACAGTAAAAAATTAATTTTTGAAAAATTTACTATAGAAAGCGCAATCCCTGGCGTAATTAAAATTTGCGACAGTAAAAAATTATTTTTTGAAAAATTTACTATAGAAAAGGCAATCCCTGGCGTAATTAAAATTTGCGACAGTAAAAAATTATTTTTTGAATAATTTACTATAGAAAAGGCAATCCCTGGCGGATTTAAAATTTGCGACAGTAAAAAATTAATTTTTGCAAAATTTACTATAGAAAAGGCAATCCCTGGCGTATTTAAAATTTGCGACAGTAAAAATTTATTTTTTGAATAATTTACTGTAGAAAAGGCAATCCCTGGCGCAATTAAAATTTGCGACAGTAGAAAATTATTTTTTGAAAAATTTACTATAGAAAAGGCAATCCCTGGCGTAGTTAAAATTTTCGACAGTAAAAAATTAGTTTTTGAAAAATTTACTATAGAAAAGGCAATCCCAGGCGTATTTAAAATTTGCGACAGTAAAAAAATATTTTTTGAATAATTTACTGTAGAAAAGGCAATCCCTGGCGCAATTAAAATTTGCGACAGTAAAAAATTATTTTTTTAAATAATTTACTATAGAAAAGGCAATCCCTGGCGCAATTAAAATATGCGACAGTAAAAAAATATTTTTTGAAAAATTTACTATAGAAAAGGCAATTCCTGGCGTATTTAAAATTTGCGGCAGTATAAAATAATTTTTTGAAAAATTTGCTATATAAATGGCAATCCCTGGCGAAATTAAAATTTGCGACAGTAAAAAATTAATTTTTGAAAAATTTACTATAGAAAAGGCAATCCCTGGCGTAATTAAAATATGCGACAGTATAAAATTATTTTTGAAAAATTTACTATAGAAAAGGCAATCCCTGGCGTAATTAAAATTTGCGACAGTAAAAAATTATGTTTTGAATAATTTACTATAGAAAAGGCAATCCCTGGCGGATATAAAATTTGCGACAGTAAAAAATTAATTTTTGCAAAATTTACTATAGAAAAGGCAATCCCTGGCGTATTTAAAATTTGCGACAGTAAAAAATTATTTTTTGAATAGTTTACTGTAGAAAAGGCAATCCCTGGCCCAATTAAAATTTGCGACAGTAGAAAATTATTTTTTGACAAGTTTACTATAGAAAAGGCAACCCCTGGCGTAATTAAAATTTTCGACAGTAAAAAATTAGTTTTTGAAAAATTTACTATAGAAAAGGCAATCCCTGGCGTATTAAAAATTTGCGACAGTAAAAAATTATTTTTGAATAATTTACTGTAGAAAAGGCAATCGCTGGGGTATTTAAAATTTGGGACAGTATAAAATTATTTTTTGCAAAATTTACTATAGAAAAGGCAATCCCTGGCGTATTTAAAATTTGCGACAATAAGAAATTATTTTTTGAATAATTTACTGTAGAAAAGTCAATCCCTGGCGCAATTAAAATTTGCGACAGTATAAAATTAAATTTCGAAAAAATTACTATAGAAAAGGCAATCCCTGGCGTAATTAAAATTTTCGACAGTAAAAAATTATTTTTGGAAAAATTTACTGTAGAAATGGCAATCCCTGGCGCAATTAAAATTTGCGACAGTAAAAAAATAATTTTTGAAAAATTTACTATAGAAAAGGCAATCCCTGGCTTAATTAAAATTTGCGACAGTAAAAAATTATTTTTTGAAAAATTTACTATAGAAAAGGCAATCCATGGCGTAATTAAAATTTGCGACAGTATAAAATTATTTTTTGAAAAATTTACTATAGAAATGGCAATCCCTGGCGCAATTAAAATTTGCGACAGTAAAAAATTAATTTTTGAAAAATTTACTATAGAAAAGGCAATCCCTGGCGTAATTAAAATTTGCGACAGTAAAAAATTAATTTTTGAAAAATTTACTATAGAAAAGGCAATCCCTGGCGTAATTAAAATTTGCGACATTAAAAAATTAATTTTTGAAAAATTTACTGTAGAAAAGGCAATCCCTAGCGTATTTAAAATTTGCGACAGTAAAAAATTATTTTTTGAAAAATTTACTGTAGAAAAGGCAATCCCTGGCGTAGTTAAAATTTGCGACAGTAAAAAATTATTTTTTGAAAAATTTACTGTAGAAAAGGCAATTCCTGGCGTAATTAAAATTAGCGAGAATAAAAAATTATTTTTGAAAAATTTACTGTAGAAAAGGCAATCCCTGGCGCAACTAAAATTTGCGACAGTAAAAAATTAATTTTTAAAAAATTTACCATAGAAAAGGCAATCCCTGGCGTAATTAAAATTTGCGACAGTAAAAAATAATTTTTTGCAAAATTTACTATAGAAAAGGCAATCCCTGGCGTATTTAAAATTTGCGACAGTATAAAATTAAATTTAAAAAAATTTATTATAGAAAAGGCAATCCCTGGCGCAATTAAAATTTGCGAGAGTAAAAAATTAATTTTGGAAAAATTTAAAATAGAAAAGGCAATCCCTGGCGCAATTAAAATTTGCGACAGTAAAAAATTATTTTTTGAATAATTTCCTATAGAAAAGGCAATCCCTGGCGTACTTAAAATTTGCGACAATATAAAATTAAATTTTGAAAAATTTACTATAGAAAAGGCAATCCCTGGCGTAATTAAAATTTGCGACAGTATAAAATTATATTTTGAAAAATTTACCATAGAAAAGGCAATTCCTGGCGTATTTAAAATTTGCGACAGTAAAAAATTAATTTGTGAAAAATTTACTGTAGAAAAGTCAATCCCTGGCGCAATTAAAATTTGCGACAGTAGAAAATTATTTTTTGAAAAATTTACTATAGAAAAGGCAATTCCTGGCGTAATTAAAATTTGCGACAGTAAAAAATTATTTTTTGAATAATTTACTATAGAAAAGGCAATCCCTGGCGTATTTAAAAATTGCGACAGTAAAAAATTATTTTTTGAATAATTTACTGTAGAAAAGGCAATCCCTGGCGCAATTAAAATTTGCGACAGTAAAAAAATATTTTTTGAATAATTTACTATAGAAAAGGCAATCCCTGGCGCAATTAAAATTTGCGACAGTAAAAAATTAATTTTTGAAAAATTTACTATAGAAAAGGCAATCCCTGCCGCAATTAAAATTTTCGACAGCAAAAAATTATTTTTTGAATAATTTACTATAGAAAAGGCAATCCCTGGCGCAATTAAAATTTGCGACAGTAAAAAATTAATTTGTGAAAAATTTACTATAGAAAAGGCAATCCCTGGCGTAATTAAAATTTTCGACAGTAAAAAATTAGTTTTTGAAAAATTTACTATAGAAAAGGCAATCCCTGGCGTATTTAAAATTTGCGACAGTAAAAAATTATTTTTTGAATAATTTACTGTAGAAAAGGCAATCCCTGGCGCAATTAAAATTTGCGACAGTAAAAAATTATTTTTTGAATTATTTACTGTAGAAAAGGCAATCCCTGGCGCAATTAAAATTTGCGACAGTAGAAAATTATTTTTTGAAAAATTTACTATAGAAAAGGCAATCCCTGGCGTATTTAAAATTTGCGACAGTAAATAATTATTTTTTGAAAAATTTACTGTAGAAAAGGCAATCCCTGGCGTAATTAAAAATTTGCGACAATAAAAAATTATTTTTTGAAAAATTTACTGTAGAAAAGGCAATCGCTGGCGTATTTAAAATTTGCGACAGTAGAAAATTATTTTTTGCAAAATTTACTATAGAAAAGGCAATCCCTGGCGTATTTAAAATTTGCGACAGTAAAAAATTATTTTTTGAATAATTTACTGTAGAAAAGGAAATCCCTGGCGCAATTAAAATTTGCGACAGTATAAAATTAAATTTTGAAAAATTTACTATAGAAAAAGCAATCCCTGGCGTAATTAAAATTTTCGACAGTAAAAAATTATTTTTTGAAAAATTTACTGTAGAAAAGGCAATCCCTGGCGTAATTAAAATTTGCGACAGTAAAAAATTTTTTTTTGCAAAATTTAATATAGAAAAGGCAATCCTGGCGTAATTAAAATTTGCGACAGTAGAAAATTATTTTTTGCAAAATTTACTATAGAAAAAGCAATCCCTGGCGGATTTAAAATTTGCGACAGTAAGAAATTAATTTTTGAAAAATTTACTATAGAAAAGGCAATCCCTGGCCTATTTAAAATTTGCGACAGTAAAAAATATTTTTTGAAAAATTTACTATAGAAAAGGCAATCCCTGGCGTAATTAAAATTTGCGACAGTAAAAAATTATTTTTTGAAAAATTTACTATAGAAAAGGCAATCCCTGGCGTAATTAAAATTTGCGACATTAAAAATTTAATTTTTGAAAAATTTACTGTAGAAAAGGCAAAACCTGGCGTATTTAAAATTTGCGACAGTAAAAAATTATTTTTTGAAAAATTTACTGTAGAAAAAAAAGGCAATCCCTGGCGTAGTTAAAATTTGCGACAGTAAAAAATTATTTTTTGAATAATTTACTATAGAAAAGGCAATCCCTGGCGTAATTAAAATTTGCGACAGTAAAAAATTATTTTTTGAAAAATTTACTGTAGAAAAGGCAATCCCTGGCGCAATTAAAATTTGCGACAGTAAAAAATTAATTTTTGAAAAATTTACTATAGAAAAGGCAATCTCTGGCGTAATTAAAATTTGCGACAGTATAAAATTAATTTTTGAAAAATTTACTATAGAAAAGGCAATCCCTGGCGAAATTAAAATTTGCGACAGTTAAAAATTATTTTTTGAAAAATTTACTATAGAAAAGACAATCCCTGGCGTAATTAAAATTTGCGACAGTAAAAAATTATTTTTTGAAAAATTTACTGTAGAAAAGGCAATCCCTGGCGCAATTAAAATTTGCGACAGTAAAAAATTAATTTTTGAAAAATTTACTATAGAAAAGGCAATCCCTGCCGCAATTAAAATTTGCGACAGCAAAAAATTATTTTTTGAATAATTTACTATAGAAAAGGCAATCCCTGGCGCAATTAAAATTTGCGACAGTAAAAAATTAATTTGTGAAAAATTTACTATAGAAAAGGCAATCCCTGGCGTAATTAAATTTTCGACAGTAAAAAATTAGTTTTTGAAAAATTTACTATAGAAAAGGCAATGCATGGCGTATTTAAAATTTGCGACAGTAAAAAATTATTTTTTGAATAATTTACTGTAGAAAAGGCAATCCCTGGCTCAATTAAAATTTGCGACAGTAGAAAATTATTTTTTGAAAAATTTACTATAGAAAAGGCAATCCCTGGCGTAGTTAAAATTTGCGACAGTAAAAAATTATTTTTTGAAAAATTTACTGTAGAAAAAAAAGGCAATCCCTGGCGTAGTTAATATTTGCGACAGTAAAAAATTATTTTTTGAATAATTTACTATAGAAAAGGCAATCCCTGGCGTAATTGAAATTTGCGACAGTAAAAAATTATTTTTTGAAAAATTTACTGTAGAAAAGGCAATCCCTGGCGCAATTAAAATTTGCGACAGTAAAAAATTAATTTTTGAAAAATTTACTATAGAAAAGGCAATCTCTGGCGTAATTAAAATTTGCGACAGTATAAAATTAATTTTTGAAAAATTTACTATAGAAAAGGCAATCCTTGGCGAAATTAAAATTTGCGACAGTAAAAAATTATTTTTTGAAAAATTTACTATAGAAAAGACAATCCCTGGCGTAATTAAAATTTGCGACAGGAAAAAATTAGTTTTTGAAAAATTTACTATAGAAAAGGCAATCCCTGGCGTATTTAAAATTTGCGACAGTAAAAAATTATTTTTTGAATAATTTACTGTAGAAAAGGCAATCCCTGGCTCAATTAAAATTTGCGAGAGTAGAAAATTATTTTTTGAAAAATTTACTATAGAAAAGGCAATCCCTGGCGTAGTTAAAATTTGCGACAGTAAAAAATTATTTTTTGAAAAATTTACCATAGAAAAGGCAATCCCTGGCGTAATTAAAATTTGCGACAGTAAGAAATTAATTTTTGAAAAATTTACTATAGAAAAGGCAATCCCTGGCCTATTTAAAATTTGCGACAGTAAAAAATTATTTTTTGAAAAATTTACTATAGAAAAGGCAATCCCTGGCGTAATTAAAATTTGCGACAGTAAAAAATTATTTTTTGAAAAATTTACTATAGAAAAGGCAATCCCTGGCGTAATTAAAATTTGCGAGATTAAAAAATTAATTTTTGAAAAATTTACTGTAGAAAAGGCAAAACCTGGCGTATTTAAAATTTGCGACAGTAAAAAATTATTTTTTGAAAAATTTACTGTAGAAAAAAAAGGCAATCCCTGGCGTAGTTAAAATTTGCGACAGTAAAAAATTATTTTTTGAATAATTTACTATAGAAAAGGCAATCCCTGGCGTAATTAAAATTTGCGACAGTAAAAAATTATTTTTTGAAAAATTTACTGTAGAAAAGGCAATCCCTGGCGCAATTAAAATTTGAGACAGTAAAAAATTAATTTTTGAAAAATTTACTATAGAAAAGGCAATCTCTGGCGTAATTAAAATTTGCGACAGTATAAAATTAATTTTTGAAAAATTTACTATAGAAAAGGCAATCCCTGGCGAAATTAAAATTTGCGACAGTAAAAAATTATTTTTTGAAAAATTTACTATAGAAAAGACAATCATCCCTGGCGTAATTAAAATTTGCGACAGTAAAAAATTATTTTTTGAAAAATTTACTGTAGAAAAGGCAATCCCTGGCGCAATTAAAATTTGCGACAATAAAAAATTAATTTTTGAAAAATTTACTATAGAAAAGGCAATCCCTGCCGCAATTAAAATTTGCGACAGCAAAAAATTATTTTTTGAATAATTTACTATAGAAAAGGCAATCCCTGGCGCAATTAAAATTTGCGACAGTAAAAAATTAATTTGTGAAAAATTTACTATAGAAAAGGCAATCCATGGCGTAATTAAAATTTTCGACAGTAAAAAATTAGTTTTTGAAAATTTACTATAGAAAAGGCAATCCCTGGCGTATTTAAAATTTGCGACAGTAAAAAATTATTTTTTGAATAATTTACTGTAGAAAAGGCAATCCCTGGCTCAATTAAAATTTGCGACAGTAGAAAATTATTTTTTGAAAAATTTACTATAGAAAAGGCAATCTCTGGCGTAATTAAAATTTGCGACAGTATAAAATTAATTTTTGAAAAATTTACTATAGAAAAGGCAATCCTTGGCGAAATTAAAATTTGCGACAGTAAAAAATTATTTTTTGAAAAATTTACTATAGAAAAGACAATCCCTGGCGTAATTAAAATTTGCGACAGTAAAAAATTATTTTTTGAAAAATTTACTGTAGAAAAGGCCATCCCTGGCGCAATTAAAATTTGCGACAGTAAAAAATTAATTTTTGAAAAATTTGCTATAGAAAAGGCAATCCCTGCCGCAATTAAAATTTGCGACAGCAAAAAATTATTTTTTGAATAATTTACTATAGAAAAGGCAATCCCTGGCGCAATTAAAATTTGCGACAGTAAAAAATTAATTTGTGAAAAATTTACTATAAAAAAGGCAATCCCTGGCGTAATTAAAATTTTCGATAGTAAAAAATTAGTTTTTGAAAAATTTACTATAGAAAAGGCAATCCCTGGCGTATTTAAAATTTGCGACAGTAAAAAATTATTTTTTGAATAATTTACTGTAGAAAAGGCAATCCCTGGCTCAATTAAAATTTGCGACAGTAGAAAATTATTTTTTGAAAAATTTACTATAGAAAAGGCAATCCCTGGCGTAGTTAAAATTTGCGACAGTAAAAAATTATTTTTTGAAAAATTTACCATAGAAAAGGCAATCCCTGGCGTAATTAAAATTTGCGACAGTAAGAAATTAATTTTTGAAAATTTACTATAGAAAAGCCAATCCCTGGCCTATTTAAAATTTGCGACAGTAAAAAATTATTTTTTGAAAAATTTACTATAGAAAAGGCAATCCCTGGCGTAATTAAAATTTGCGACAGTAAAAAATTATTTTTTGAAAAATTTACTATAGAAAAGGCAATCCCTGGCGTAATTAAAATTTGCGACATTAAAAAATTAATTTTTTAAAAATTTACTGTAGAAAAGGCAAAACCTGGCGTATTTAAAATTTGCGACAGTAAAAAATTATTTTTTGAAAAATTTACTGTAGAAAAAAAAGGCAATCCCTGGCGTAGTTAAAATTTGCGACAGTAAAAAATTATTTTTTGAATAATTTACTATAGAAAAGGCAATCCCTGGCGTAATTAAAATTTGCGACAGTAAAAAATTATTTTTTGAAAAATTTACTGTAGAAAAGGCAATCCCTGGCGCAATTAAAATTTGCGACAGTAAAAAATTAATTTTTGAAAAATTTACTATAGAAAAGGCAATCTCTGGCGTAATTAAAATTTGCGACAGTATAAAATTAATTTTTGAAAAATTTACTATAGAAAAGGCAATCCCTGGCGAAATTAACATTTGCGACAGTAAAAAATTATTTTTTGAAAAATTTACTATAGAAAAGACAATCCCTGGCGTAATTAAAATTTGCGACAGTAAAAAATTATTTTTTGAAAAATTTACTGTAGAAAAGGCAATCCCTGGCGCAATTAAAATTTGCGACAGTAAAAAATTAATTTTTGAAAAATTTACTATAGAAAAGGCAATCCCGGCCGCAATTAAAATTTGCGACAGCAAAAAATTATTTTTTGAATAATTTACTATAGAAAAGGCAATCCCTGGCGCAATTAAAATTTGCGACAGTAAAAAATTAATTTGTGAAAAATTTACTATAGAAAAGGCAATCCATGGCGTAATTAAAATTTTCGACAGTAAAAAATTAGTTTTTGAAAAATTTACTATAGAAAAGGCAATCCCTGGCGTATTTAAAATTTGCGACAGTAAAAAATTATTTTTTGAATAATTTACTGTAGAAAAGGCAATCCCTGGCTCAATTAAAATTTGCGACAGTAGAAAATTATTTTTTGAAAAATTTACTATAGAAAAGGCAATCCCTGGCGTAGTTAAAATTTGCGACAGTAAAAAATTATTTTTTGAAAAATTTACTGTAGAAAAAAAAGGCAATCCCTGGCGTAGTTAATATTTGCGACAGTAAAAAATTATTTTTTGAATAATTTACTATAGAAAAGGCAATCCCTGGCGTAATTGAAATTTGCGACAGTAAAAAATTATTTTTTGAAAAATTTACTGTAGAAAAGGCAATCCCTAGCGCAATTAAAATTTGCGACAGTAAAAAATTAATTTTTGAAAAATTTACTATAGAAAAGGCAATCTCTGGCGTAATTAAAATTTGCGACAGTATAAAATTAATTTTTGAAAAATTTACTATAGAAAAGGCAATCCTTGGCGAAATTAAAATTTGCGACAGTAAAAAATTATTTTTTGAAAAATTTACTATAGAAAAGACATTCTCTGGCGTAATTAAAATTTGCGACAGTAAAAAATTATTTTTTGAAAAATTTACTGTAGAAAAGGCCATCCCTGGCGCAATTAAAATTTGCGACAGTAAAAAATTAATTTTTGAAAAATTTACTATAGAAAAGGCAATCCCTGCCGCAATTAAAATTTGCGACAGCAAAAAATTATTTTTTGAATAATTTACTATAGAAAAGGCAATCCCTGGCGTAATTAAAATTTGCGACAGTAAGAAATTAATTTTTGACAAATTTACTATAGAAAAGGCAATCCCTGGCCTATTTAAAATTTGCGACAGTAAAAAATTATTTTTTGAAAAATTTACTATAGAAAAGGCAATCCCTGGTGTAATTAAAATTTGCGACAGTAAAAAATTATTTATTGAAAAATTTACTATAGAAAAGGCAATCCCTGGCGTAATTAAAATTTGCGACATTAAAAAATTAATTTTTGAAAAATTTACTGTAGAAAAGGCAAAACCTGGCGTATTTAAAATTTGCGACAGTAAAAAATTATTTTTTGAAAAATTTACTGTAGAAAAAAAAGGCAATCCCTGGCGTAGTTAAAATTTGCGACAGTAAAAAATTATTTTTTGAATAATTTACTATAGAAAAGGCAATCCCTGGCGTAATTAAAATTTGCGACAGTAAAAAATTATTTTTTGAAAAATTTACTGTAGAAAAGGCAATCCCTGGCGCAATTAAAATTTGCGACAGTAAAAAATTAATTTTTGAAAAATTTACTATAGAAAAGGCAATCTCTGGCGTAATTAAAATTTGCGACAGTATAAAATTAATTTTTGAAAAATTTACTATAGAAAAGGCAATCCCTGGCGAAATTAAAATTTGCGACATTAAAAAATTATTTTTTGAAAAATTTACTATAGAAAAGACAATCCCTGGCGTAATTAAAATTTGCGACAGTAAAAAATTATTTTTTGAAAAATTTACTGTAGAAAAGGCAATCCCTGGCGCAATTAAAATTTGCGACAGTAAAAAATTAATTTTTGAAAAATTTACTATAGAAAAGGCAATCCCTGCCGCAATTAAAATTTGCGACAGCAAAAATTATTTTTTGAATAATTTACTATAGAAAAGGCAATCCCTGGCGCAATTAAAATTTGCGAAAGTAAAAAATTAATTTGTGAAAAATTTACTATAGAAAAGGCAATCCCTGGCGTAATTAAAATTTTCGACAGTAAAAAATTAGTTTTTGAAAAATTTACTATAGAAAAGGCAATCCCTGGCGTATTTAAAATTTGCGACAGTAAAAAATTATTTTTTGAATAATTTACTGTAGAAAAGGCAATCCCTGGCTCAATTAAAATTTGCGACAGTATAAAATTAATTTTTGAAAAATTTACTATAAAAAGGCAATCCTTGGCGAAATTAAAATTTGCGACAGTAAAAAATTATTTTTTGAAAAATTTACTATAGAAAAGACAATCCCTGGCGTAATTAAAATTTGCGACAGTAAAAAATTATTTTTTGAAAAATTTACTGTAGAAAAGGCCATCCCTGGCGCAATTAAAATTTGCGACAGTAAAAAATCAATTTTTGAAAAATTTACTATAGAAAAGGCAATCCCTGCCGCAATTAAAATTTGCGATAGCAAAAAATTATTTTTTGAATAATTTACTATAGAAAAGGTAATCCCTGGCGCAATTAAAATTTGCGACAGTAAAAAATTAATTTGTGAAAAATTTACTATAAAAAAGGCAATCCCTGGCGTAATTAAAATTTTCGATAGTAAAAAATTAGTTTTTGAAAAATTTACTATAGAAAAAACAATCCCTGGCGCAATTAAAATTTGCGACAGTAAAAAATTAATTTGTGAAAAATTTACTATAGAAAAGGCAATCCATGGCGTAATTAAAATTTGCGACAGTATAAAATTAATTTTTGAAAAATTTACTATAAAAAGGCAATCCTTGGCGAAATTAAAATTTGCGACAGTAAAAAATTATTTTTTGAAAAATTTACTATAGAAAAGACAATCCCTGGCGCAATTAAAATTTGCGACAGTAAAAAATTAATTTGTGAAAAATTTACTATAAAAAAGGCAATCCCTGGCGTAATTAAAATTTTCGATAGTAAAAAATTAGTTTTTGAAAAATTTACTATAGAAAAGGCAATCCCTGCCGCAATTAAAATTTGCGATAGCAAAAAATTATTTTTTGAATAATTTACTATAGAAAAGGTAATCCCTGGCGCAATTAAAATTTGCGACAGTATAAAATTAATTTTTGAAAAATTTACTATAAAAAGGCAATCCTTGGCGAAATTAAAATTTGCGACAGTAAAAAATTATTTTTTGAAAAATTTACTATAGAAAAGACAATCCCTGGCGCAATTAAAATTTGCGACAGTAAAAAATTAATTTGTGAAAAATTTACTATAGAAAAGGCAATCCATGGCGTAATTAAAATTTTCGACAGTAAAAAATTAGTTTTTGAAAAATTTACTATAGAAAAGGCAATCCCTGGCGTATTTAAAATTTGCGACAGTAAAAAATTATTTTTTGAATAATTTACTGTAGAAAAGGCAATCCCTGGCTCAATTAAAATTTGCGACAGTAGAAAATTATTTTTTGAAAAATTTACTATAGAAAAGGCAATCTTTGGCTTAATTAAAATTTGCGACAGTATAAAATTAATTTTTGAAAAATTTACTATAGAAAAGGCAATCCTTGGCGAAATTAAAATTTGCGACAGTAAAAAATTATTTTTTGAAAAATTTACTATAGAAATGACAATCCCTGGCGTAATTAAAATTTGCGACAGTAAAAAATTGTTTTTTGAAAAATTTACTGTAGAAAAGGCCATCCCTGGCGCAATTAAAATTTGCGACAGTAAAAAATTAATTTTTGAAAAATTTACTATAGAAAAGGCAATCCCTGCCGCAATTAAAATTTGCGACAGCAAAAAATTATTGTTTGAATAATTTACTATAGAAAAGGCAATCCCTGGCGCAATTAAAATTTGCGACAGTAAAAAATTAATTTGTGAAAAATTTACTATAAAAAAGGCAATCCCTGGCGTAATTAAAATTTTCGATAGTAAAAAATTAGTTTTTGAAAAATTTACTATAGAAAAGGCAATCCCTGGCGTATTTAAAATTTGCGACAGTAAAAAATTATTTTTTGAATAATTTACTGTAGAAAAGGCAATCCCTGGCTCAATTAAAATTTGCGACAGTAGAAAATTAGTTTTTGAAAAATTTACTATAGAAAAGGCAATCCCTGGCGTAGTTAAAATTTGCGACAGTAAAAAATTATTTTTTGAAAAATTTACCATAGAAAAGGCAATCCCTGGCGTAATTAAAATTTGCGACAGTAAGAAATTAATTTTTGAAAAATTTACTATAGAAAAGCCAATCCCTGGCCTATTTAAAATTTGCGACAGTAAAAAATTATTTTTTGAAAAATTTACTATAGAAAAGGCAATCCCTGGCGTAATTAAAATTTGCGACAGTAAAAAATTATTTTTTGAAAAATTTACTATAGAAAAGGCAATCCCTGGCGTAATTAAAATTTGCGACATTAAAAAATTAATTTTTTAAAAATTTACTGTAGAAAAGGCAAAACCTGGCGTATTTAAAATTTGCGACAGTAAAAAATTATTTTTTGAAAAATTTACTGTAGAAAAAAAAGGCAATCCCTGGCGTAGTTAAAATTTGCGACAGTAAAAAATTATTTTTTGAATAATTTACTATAGAAAAGGCAATCCCTGGCGTAATTAAAATTTGCGACAGTAAAAAATTATTTTTTGAAAAATTTACTGTAGAAAAGGCAATCCCTGGCGCAATTAAAATTTGCGACAGTAAAAAATTAATTTTTGAAAAATTTACTATAGAAAAGGCAATCTCTGGCGTAATTAAAATTTGCGACAGTATAAAATTAATTTTTGAAAAATTTACTATAGAAAAGGCAATCCCTGGGGAAATTAAAATTTGCGACAGTAAAAAATTATTTTTTGAAAAATTTACTATAGAAAAGACAATCCCTGGCGTAATTAAAATTTGCGACAGTAAAAAATTCTTTTTTGAAAAATTTACTGTAGAAAAGGCAATCCCTGGCGCAATTAAAATTTGCGACAGTAAAAAATTAATTTTTGAAAAATTTACTATAGAAAAGGCAATCCCGGCCGCAATTAAAATTTGCGACAGCAAAAAATTATTTTTTGAATAATTTACTATAGAAAAGGCAATCCCTGGCGCAATTAAAATTTGCGACAGTAAAAAATTAATTTGTGAAAAATTTACTATAGAAAAGGCAATCCATGGCGTAATTAAAATTTTCGACAGTAAAAAATTAGTTTTTGAAAAATTTACTATAGAAAAGGCAATCCCTGGCGTATTTAAAATTTGCGACAGTAAAAAATTATTTTTTGAATAATTTACTGTAGAAAAGGCAATCCCTGGCTCAATTAAAATTTGCGACAGTAGAAAATTATTTTTTGAAAAATTTACTATAGAAAAGGCAATCCCTGGCGTAGTTAAAATTTGCGACAGTAAAAAATTATTTTTTGAAAAATTTACTGTAGAAAAAAAAGGCAATCCCTGGCGTAGTTAATATTTGCGACAGTAAAAAATTATTTTTTGAATAATTTACTATAGAAAAGGCAATCCCTGGCGTAATTGAAATTTGCGACAGTAAAAAATTATTTTTTGAAAAATTTACTGTAGAAAAGGCAATCCCTAGCGCAATTAAAATTTGCGACAGTAAAAAATTAATTTTTGAAAAATTTACTATAGAAAAGGCAATCTCTGGCGTAATTAAAATTTGCGACAGTATAAAATTAATTTTTGAAAAATTTACTATAGAAAAGGCAATCCTTGGCGAAATTAAAATTTGCGACAGTAAAAAATTATTTTTTGAAAAATTTACTATAGAAAAGACATTCCCTGGCGTAATTAAAATTTGCGACAGTAAAAAATTATTTTTTGAAAAATTTACTGTAGAAAAGGCCATCCCTGGCGCAATTAAAATTTGCGACAGTAAAAAATTCATTTTTGAAAAATTTACTATAGAAAAGGCAATCCCTGCCGCAATTAAAATTTGCGACAGCAAAAAATTATTTTTTGAATAATTTACTATAGAAAAGGCAATCCCTGGCGTAATTAAAATTTGCGACAGTAAGAAATTAATTTTTGACAAATTTACTATAGAAAAGGCAATCCCTGGCCTATTTAAAATTTGCGACAGTAAAAAATTATTTTTTGAAAAATTTACTATAGAAAAGGCAATCCCTGGTGTAATTAAAATTTGCGACAGTAAAAAATTATTTTTTGAAAAATTTACTATAGAAAAGGCAATCCCTGGCGTAATTAAAATTTGCGACATTAAAAAATTAATTTTTGAAAAATTTACTGTAGAAAAGGCAATCCCTGGCGTAATTAAAATTTGCGACAGTAAAAAATTATTTTTTGAAAAATTTACTGTAGAAAAGGCAATCCCTGGCGCAATTAAAATTTGCGACAGTAAAAAATTAATTTTTGAAAAATTTACTATAGAAAAGGCAATCCCTGCCGCAATTAAAATTTGCGACAGCAAAAATTATTTTTTGAATAATTTACTATAGAAAAGGCAATCCCTGGCGCAATTAAAATTTGCGACAGTAAAAAATTAATTTGTGAAAAATTTACTATAGGAAAGGCAATCCCTGGCGTAATTAAAATTTTCGACAGTAAAAAATTAGTTTTTGAAAAATTTACTATAGAAAAGGCAATCCCTGGCGTATTTAAAATTTGCGACAGTAAAAAATTATTTTTTGAATAATTTACTGTAGAAAAGGCAATCCCTGGCTCAATTAAAATTTGCGACAGTATAAAATTAATTTTTGAAAAATTTACTATAAAAAGGCAATCCTTGGCGAAATTAAAATTTGCGACAGTAAAAAATTATTTTTTGAAAAATTTACTATAGAAAAGACAATCCCTGGCGTAATTAAAATTTGCGACAGTAAAAAATTATTTTTTGAAAAATTTACTGTAGAAAAGGCCATCCCTGGCGCAATTAAAATTTGCGACAGTAAAAAATTAGTTTTTGAAAAATTTACTATAGAAAAGACAATCCCTGCCGCAATTAAAATTTGCGATAGCAAAAAATTATTTTTTGAATAATTTACTATAGAAAAGGCAATCCCTGGCGTAATTAAAATTTGCGACAGTAAGAAATTAATTTTTGACAAATTTACTATAGAAAAGGCAATCCCTGGCCTATTTAAAATTTGCGACAGTAAAAAATTATTTTTTGAAAAATTTACTATAGAAAAGGCAATCCCTGGTGTAATTAAAATTTGCGACAGTAAAAAATTATTTTTTGAAAAATTTACTATAGAAAAGGCAATCCCTGGCGTAATTAAAATTTGCGACATTAAAAAATTAATTTTTGAAAAATTTACTGTAGAAAAGGCAATCCCTGGCGTAATTAAAATTTGCGACAGTAAAAAATTATTTTTTGAAAAATGTACTGTAGAAAAGGCAATCCCTGGCGCAATTAAAATTTGCGACAGTAAAAAATTAATTTTTGAAAAATTTACTATAGAAAAGGCAATCCCTGCCGCAATTAAAATTTGCGACAGCAAAAATTATTTTTTGAATAATTTACTATAGAAAAGGCAATCCCTGGCGCAATTAAAATTTGCGACAGTAAAAAATTAATTTGTGAAAAATTTACTATAGGAAAGGCAATCCCTGGCGTAATTAAAATTTTCGACAGTAAAAAATTAGTTTTTGAAAAATTTACTATAGAAAAGGCAATCCCTGGCGTATTTAAAATTTGCGACAGTAAAAAATTATTTTTTGAATAATTTACTGTAGAAAAGGCAATCCCTGGCTCAATTAAAATTTGCGACAGTATAAAATTAATTTTTGAAAAATTTACTATAAAAAGGCAATCCTTGGCGAAATTAAAATTTGCGACAGTAAAAAATTATTTTTTGAAAAATTTACTATAGAAAAGACAATCCCTGGCGTAATTAAAATTTGCGACAGTAAAAAATTATTTTTTGAAAAATTTACTGTAGAAAAGGCCATCCCTGGCGCAATTAAAATTTGCGACAGTAAAAAATTAGTTTTTGAAAAATTTACTATAGAAAAGACAATCCCTGCCGCAATTAAAATTTGCGATAGCAAAAAATTATTTTTTGAATAATTTACTATAGAAAAGGTAATCCCTGGCGCAATTAAAATTTGCGACAGTATAAAATTAATTTTTGAAAAATTTACTATAAAAAGGCAATCCTTGGCGAAATTAAAATTTGCGACAGTAAAAAATTATTTTTTGAAAAATTTACTATAGAAAAGACAATCCCTGGCGCAATTAAAATTTGCGACAGTAAAAAATTAATTTGTGAAAAATTTACTATAGAAAAAGCAATCCATGGCGTAATTAAAATTTTCGACAGTAAAAAATTAGTTTTTGAAAAATTTACTATAGAAAAGGCAATCCCTGGCGTATTTAAAATTTGCGACAGTAAAAAATTATTTTTTGAATAATTTACTGTAGAAAAGGCAATCCCTGGCTCAATTAAAATTTGCGACAGTAGAAAATTATTTTTTGAAAAATTTACTATAGAAAAGGCAATCTCTGGCGTAATTAAAATTTGCGACAGTATAAAATTAATTTTTGAAAAATTTACTATAGAAAAGGCAATCCTTGGCGAAATTAAAATTTGCGACAGTAAAAAATTATTTTTTGAAAAATTTACTATAGAAAAGACAATCCCTGGCGTAATTAAAATTTGCGACAGTAAAAAATTATTTTTTGAAAAATTTACTGTAGAAAAGGCCATCCCTGGCGCAATTAAAATTTGCGACAGTAAAAAATTAATTTTTGAAAAATTTACTATAGAAAAGGCAATCCCTGCCGCAATTAAAATTTGCGACAGCAAAAAATTATTGTTTGAATAATTTACTATAGAAAAGGCAATCCCTGGCGCAATTAAAATTTGCGACAGTAAAAAATTAATTTGTGAAAAATTTACTATAAAAAAGGCAATCCCTGGCGTAATTAAAATTTTCGATAGTAAAAAATTAGTTTTTGAAAAATTTACTATAGAAAAGGCAATCCCTGGCGTATTTAAAATTTGCGACAGTAAAAAATTATTTTTTGAATAATTTACTGTAGAAAAGGCAATCCCTGGCTCAATTAAAATTTGCGACAGTAGAAAATTATTTTTTGAAAAATTTACTATAGAAAAGGCAATCCCTGGCGTAGTTAAAATTTGCGACAGTAAAAAATTATTTTTTGAAAAATTTACCATAGAAAAGGCAATCCCTGGCGTAATTAAAATTTGCGACAGTAAGAAATTAATTTTTGAAAAATTTACTATAGAAAAGCCAATCCCTGGCCTATTTAAAATTTGCGACAGTAAAAAATTATTTTTTGAAAAATTTACTATAGAAAAGGCAATCCCTGGCGTAATTAAAATTTGCGACAGTAAAAAATTATTTTTTGAAAAATTTACTATAGAAAAGGCAATCCCTGGCGTAATTAAAATTTGCGACATTAAAAAATTAATTTTTTAAAAATTTACTGTAGAAAAGGCAAAACCTGGCGTATTTAAAATTTGCGACAGTAAAAAATTATTTTTTGAAAAATTTACTGTAGAAAAAAAAGGCAATCCCTGGCGTAGTTAAAATTTGCGACAGTAAAAAATTATTTTTTGAATAATTTACTATAGAAAAGGCAATCCCTGGCGTAATTAAAATTTGCGACAGTAAAAAATTATTTTTTGAAAAATTTACTGTAGAAAAGGCAATCCCTGGCGCAATTAAAATTTGCGACAGTAAAAAATTAATTTTTGAAAAATTTACTATAGAAAAGGCAATCTCTGGCGTAATTAAAATTTGCGACAGTATAAAATTAATTTTTGAAAAATTTACTATAGAAAAGGCAATCCCTGGGGAAATTAAAATTTGCGACAGTAAAAAATTATTTTTTGAAAAATTTACTATAGAAAAGACAATCCCTGGCGTAATTAAAATTTGCGACAGTAAAAAATTATTTTTTGAAAAATTTACTGTAGAAAAGGCAATCCCTGGCGCAATTAAAATTTGCGACAGTAAAAAATTAATTTTTGAAAAATTTACTATAGAAAAGGCAATCCCGGCCGCAATTAAAATTTGCGACAGCAAAAAATTATTTTTTGAATAATTTCCTATAGAAAAGGCAATCCCTGGCGCAATTAAAATTTGCGACAGTAAAAAATTAATTTGTGAAAAATTTACTATAGAAAAGGCAATCCATGGCGTAATTAAAATTTTCGACAGTAAAAAATTAGTTTTTGAAAAATTTACTATAGAAAAGGCAATCCCTGGCGTATTTAAAATTTGCGACAGTAAAAAATTATTTTTTGAATAATTTACTGTAGAAAAGGCAATCCCTGGCTCAATTAAAATTTGCGACAGTAGAAAATTATTTTTTGAAAAATTTACTATAGAAAAGGCAATCCCTGGCGTAGTTAAAATTTGCGACAGTAAAAAATTATTTTTTGAAAAATTTACTGTAGAAAAAAAAGGCAATCCCTGGCGTAGTTAATATTTGCGACAGTAAAAAATTATTTTTTGAATAATTTACTATAGAAAAGGCAATCCCTGGCGTAATTGAAATTTGCGACAGTAAAAAATTATTTTTGAAAAATTTACTGTAGAAAAGGCAATCCCTAGCGCAATTAAAATTTCCGACAGTAAAAAATTAATTTTTGAAAAATTTACTATAGAAAAGGCAATCTCTGGCGTAATTAAAATTTGCGACAGTATAAAATTAATTTTTGAAAAATTTACTATAGAAAAGGCAATCCTTGGCGAAATTAAAATTTGCGACAGTAAAAAATTATTTTTTGAAAAATTTACTATAGAAAAGACATTCCCTGGCGTAATTAAAATTTGCGACAGTAAAAAATTATTTTTTGAAAAATTTACTGTAGAAAAGGCCATCCCTGGCGCAATTAAAATTTGCGACAGTAAAAAATTAATTTTTGAAAAATTTACTATAGAAAAGGCAATCCCTGCCGCAATTAAAATTTGCGACAACAAAAAATTATTTTTTGAATAATTTACTATAGAAAAGGCAATCCCTGGCGTAATTAAAATTTGCGACAGTAAGAAATTAATTTTTGACAAATTTACTATAGAAAAGGCAATCCCTGGCCTATTTAAAATTTGCGACAGTAAAAAATTATTTTTTCAAAAATTTACTATAGAAAAGGCAATCCCTGGTGTAATTAAAATTTGCGACAGTAAAAAATTATTTTTTGAAAAATTTACTATAGAAAAGGCAATCCCTGGCGTAATTAAAATTTGCGACATTAAAAAATTAATTTTTGAAAAATTTACTGTAGAAAAGGCAAAACCTGGCGTATTTAAAATTTGCGACAGTAAAAAATTATTTTTTGAAAAATTTACTGTAGAAAAAAAAGGCAATCCCTGGCGTAGTTAAAATTTGCGACAGTAAAAAATTATTTTTTGAATAATTTACTATAGAAAAGGCAATCCCTGGCGTAATTAAAATTTGCGACAGTAAAAAATTAATTTTTGAAAAATTTACTATAGAAAAGGCAATCTCTGGCGTAATTAAAATTTGCGACAGTATAAAATTAATTTTTGAAAAATTTACTATAGAAAAGGCAATCCCTGGCGAAATTAAAATTTGCGACAGTAAAAAATTATTTTTTTGAAAAATTTACTATAGAAAAGACAATCCCTGGCGTAATTAAAATTTGCGACAGTAAAAAATTATTTTTTGAAAAATTTACTGTAGAAAAGGCAATCCCTGGCGCAATTAAAATTTGCGACAGTAAAAAATTAATTTTTGAAAAATTTACTATAGAAAAGGCAATCCCTGCCGCAATTAAAATTTGCGACAGCAAAAATTATTTTTTGAATAATTTACTATAGAAAAGGCAATCCCTGGCGCAATTAAAATTTGCGACAGTAAAAAATTAATTTGTGAAAAATTTACTATAGAAAAGGCAATCCCTGGCGTAATTAAAATTTTCGACAGTAAAAAATTAGTTTTTGAAAAATTTACTATAGAAAAGGCAATCCCTGGCGTATTTAAAATTTGCGACAGTAAAAAATTATTTTTTGAATAATTTACTGTAGAAAAGGCAATCCCTGGCTCAATTAAAATTTGCGACAGTATAAAATTAATTTTTGAAAAATTTACTATAAAAAGGCAATCCTTGGCGAAATTAAAATTTGCGACAGTAAAAAATTATTTTTTGAAAAATTTACTATAGAAAAGACAATCCCTGGCGTAATTAAAATTTGCGACAGTAAAAAATTATTTTTTGAAAATTTACTGTAGAAAAGGCCATCCCTGGCGCAATTAAATTTTGCGACAGTAAAAAATTAATTTTTGAAAAATTTACTGTAGAAATGGCAATCCCTGCCGCAATTAAAATTTGCGATAGCAAAAAATTATTTTTTGAATAATTTACTATAGAAAAGGTAATCCCTGGCGCAATTAAAATTTGCGACAGTAAAAAATTAATTTGTGAAAAATTTACTATAAAAAAGGCAATCCCTGGCGTAATTAAAATTTTCGATAGTAAAAAATTAGTTTTTGAAAAATTTACTATAGAAAAGGCAATCCCTGGCGTATTTAAAATTTGCGACAGTAAAAAATTATTTTTTGAATAATTTATTGTAGAAAAGGCAATCCCTGGCTCAATTAAAATTTGCGACAGTAGAAAATTATTTTTTGAAAAATTTACTATAGAAAAGGCAATCCCTGGCGTAGTTAAAATTTGCGACAGTAAAAAATTATTTTTTGAAAAATTTACCATAGAAAAGGCAATCCCTGGCGTAATTAAAATTTGCGACAGTAAGAAATTAATTTTTGAAAAATTTACTATAGAAAAGGCAATCCCTGGCCTATTTAAAATTTGCGACAGTAAAAAATTATTTTTTGAAAAATTTACTATAGAAAAGGCAATCCCTGGCGTAATTAAAATTTGCGACAGTAAAAAATTATTTTTTGAAAAATTTACTATAGAAAAGGCAATCCCTAGCGTAATTAAAATTTGCGACATTAAAAAATTAATTTTTGAAAAATTTACTGTAGAAAAGGCAAAACCTGGCGTATTTAAAATTTGCGACAGTAAAAAATTATTTTTTGAAAAATTTACTGTAGAAAAAAAAGGCAATCCCTGGCGTAGTTAAAATTTGCGACAGTAAAAAATTATTTTTTGAATAATTTACTATAGAAAAGGCAATCCCTGGCGTAATTAAAATTTGCGACAGTAAAAAATTATTTTTTGAAAAATTTACTGTAGAAAAGGCAATCCCTGGTGCAATTAAAATTTGCGACAGTAAAAAATTAATTTTTGAAAAATTTACTATAGAAAAGGCAATCTCTGGCGTAATTAAAATTTTCGACAGTATAAAATTAATTTTTGAAAAATTTACTATAGAAAAGGCAATCCCTGGCGAAATTAAAATTTGCGACAGTAAAAAATTATTTTTTGAAAAATTTACTATAGAAAAGACAATCCCTGGCGTAATTAAAATTTGCGACAGTAAAAAAAATTATTTTTTGAAAAATTTACTGTAGAAAAGGCATCCCTGGCGCAATTAAAATTTGCGACAGTAAAAAATTAATTTTTGAAAAATTTACTATAGAAAAGGCAATCCCTGCCGCAATTAAAATTTGCGACAGCAAAAAATTATTTTTTGAATAATTTACTATAGAAAAGGCAATCCCCTGGCGCAATTAAAATTTGCGACAGTAAAAAAATTAATTTGTGAAAAATTTACTATAGAAAAGGCAATCCCTGGCGTAATTAAAATTTTCGACAGTAAAAAATTAGTTTTTGAAAAATTTACTATAGAAAAGGCAATCCCTGGCGTATTTAAAATTTGCGACAGTAAAAAATTATTTTTTGAATAATTTACTGTAGAAAAAGGCAATCCCTGGCTCAATTAAAATTTGCGACAGTAAAAAATTTTTTTTGCAAAATTTACTATAGAAAAGGCAATCCCTGGCGTATTTAAAATTTGCGACAGTATAAAATTAAATTTAAAAAAATTTATTATAGAAAAGGCAATCCCTGGCGCAATTAAAATTTGCGAGAGTAAAAAATTAATTTTGGAAAAATTTAATATAGAAAAGGCAATCCCTGGCGCAATTAAAATTTGCGACAGTAAAAAATTATTTTTTGAATAATTTACTATAGAAAAGGCAATCCCTGGCGTACTTAAAATTTGCGACAGTATAAAATTAAATTTTAGAAAAACTTACTATAGAAAAGGCAATCCCTGGCGTAATTAAAATTTGCGACAGTATAAAATTAAATTTTGAAAAATTTACTATAGTAAAGGCAATCCCTGGCGTATTTTTAAATTGGCGACAGTAAAAAAATTAATTTGTGAAAAATTTACTGTAGAAAAGTCAATCCCTGGCGCAATTAAAATTTGCGACAGTAGAAAATTATTTTTTGAAAAATTTACTATACAAAAGGCAATTCCTGGCGTAATTAAAATTTGCGACAGTAAAAAATTATTTTTTGAATAATTTACTATAGAAAAGGCAATCCCTGGCGTATTTAAAAATTGCGACAGTTAAAAAATTATTTTTTGAATAATTTACTGTAGAAAAGGCAATCCCTGGCGCAATTAAAATTTGCGACAGTAAAAAAATATTTTTTGAATAATTTACTATAGAAATGGCAATCCCTGGCGCCAATTAAAATTTTGCGACAGTAAAAAATTAATTTTTGAAAAATTTACTATAGAAAAGGCAATCCCTGCCGCAATTAAAATTTGCGATAGCAAAAAATTATTTTGTGAATAATTTACTATAGAAAAGGCAATCCCTGGCGCAATTAAAATTTGCGACAGTAAAAAATTAATTTGTGAAAAATTTACTATAGAAAAGGCAATCCCTGGCGTAATTAAAATTTTCGACAGTAAAAAATTAGTTTTTGAAAAATTTACTGTAGAAAAGGAAATCCCTGGCGCAATTAAAATTTGCGACAGTATAAAATTAAATTTTGAAAAATTTACTGTAGAAAAGGCAATCCCTGGCGTAATTAAAATTTGCGACAGTAAAAAATTATTTTTTGAAAAATTTACTGTAGAAAAGGCAATCCCTGGCGCAATTAAAATTTGCGACAGTAAAAAATTAATTTTTGAAAAATTTACTATAGAAAAGGCAATCTCTGGCGTAATTAAAATTTGCGACAGTATAAAATTAATTTTTGAAAAATTTACTATAGAAAAGGCAATCCCTGGCGAAATTAAAATTTGCGACAGTAAAAAATTATTTTTTGAAAAATTTACTATAGAAAAGACAATCCCTGGCGTAATTAAAATTTGCGACAGTAAAAAATTATTTTTTGAAAAATTTACTGTAGAAAAGGCAATCCCTGGCGCAATTAAAATTTGCGACAGTAAAAAATTAATTTTTGAAAAATTTACTATAGAAAAGGCAATCCCTGCCGCAATTAAAATTTGCGACAGCAAAAATTATTTTTTGAATAATTTACTATAGAAAAGGCAATCCCTGGCGCAATTAAAATTTGCGACAGTAAAAAATTAATTTGTGAAAAATTTACTATAGAAAAGGCAATCCCTGGCGTAATTAAAATTTTCGACAGTAAAAAATTAGTTTTTGAAAAATTTACTATAGAAAAGGCAATCCCTGGCGTATTTAAAATTTGCGACAGTAAAAAATTATTTTTTGAATAATTTACTGTAGAAAAGGCAATCCCTGGCTCAATTAAAATTTGCGACAGTATAAAATTAATTTTTGAAAAATTTACTATAAAAAGGCAATCCTTGGCGAAATTAAAATTTGCGACAGTAAAAAATTATTTTTTGAAAAATTTACTATAGAAAAGACAATCCCTGGCGTAATTAAAATTTGCGACAGTAAAAAATTATTTTTTGAAAAATTTACTGTAGAAAAGGCCATCCCTGGCGCAATTAAAATTTGCGACAGTAAAAAATTAATTTTTGAAAAATTTACTATAGAAAAGGCAATCCCTGCCGCAATTAAAATTTGCGATAGCAAAAAATTATTTTTTGAATAATTTACTATAGAAAAGGTAATCCCTGGCGCAATTGAAATTTGCGACAGTAAAAAATTAATTTGTGAAAAATTTACTATAAAAAAGGCAATCCCTGGCGTAATTAAAATTTTCGATAGTAAAAAATTAGTTTTTGAAAAATTTACTATAGAAAAGGCAATCCCTGGCGTATTTAAAATTTGCGACAGTAAAAAATTATTTTTTGAATAATTTACTGTAGAAAAGGCAATCCCTGGCTCAATTAAAATTTGCGACAGTATAAAATTAATTTTTGAAAAATTTACTATAAAAAGGCAATCCTTGGCGAAATTAAAATTTGCGACAGTAAAAAATTATTTTTTGAAAAATTTACTATAGAAAAGACAATCCCTGGCGTAATTAAAATTTGCGACAGTAAAAAATTATTTTTTGAAAAATTTACTGTAGAAAAGGCCATCCCTGGCGCAATTAAAATTTGCGACAGTAAAAAATTAATTTTTGAAAAATTTACTATAGAAAAGACAATCCCTGGCGTAATTAAAATTTGCGACAGTAAAAAATTATTTTTTGAAAAATTTACTGTAGAAAAGGCAATCCCTGGCGCAATTAAAATTTGCGACAGTAAAAAATTAATTTTTGAAAAATTTACTATAGAAAAGGCAATCCCTGCCGCAATTAAAATTTGCGACAGCAAAAAATTATTTTTTGAATAATTTACTATAGAAAAGGCAATCCCTGGCGCAATTAAAATTTGCGACAGTAAAAAATTAATTTGTGAAAAATTTACTATAGAAAAGGCAATCCCTGGCGTAATTAAAATTTTCGACAGTAAAAAATTAGTTTTTGAAAAATTTACTATAGAAAAGGCAATCCCTGGCGTATTTAAAATTTGCGACAGTAAAAAATTATTTTTTGAATAATTTACTGTAGAAAAGGCAATCCCTGGCTCAATTAAAATTTGCGACAGTAAAAAATTTTTTTTGCAAAATTTACTATAGAAAAGGCAATCCCTGGCGTATTTAAAATTTGCGACAGTATAAAATTAAATTTAAAAAATTTATTATAGAAAAGGCAATCCCTGGCGCAATTAAAATTTGCGAGAGTAAAAAATTAATTTTGGAAAAATTTAATATAGAAAAGGCAATCCCTGGCGCAATTAAAATTTGCGACAGTAAAAAATTATTTTTTGAATAATTTACTATAGAAAAGGCAATCCCTGGCGTACTTAAAATTTGCGACAGTATAAAATTAAATTTTGAAAAACTTACTATAGAAAAGGCAATCCCTGGCGTAATTAAAATTTGCGACAGTATAAAATTAAATTTTGAAAAATTTACTATAGTAAAGGCAATCCCTGGCGTATTTTAAATTGGCGACAGTAAAAAATTAATTTGTGAAAAATTTACTGTAGAAAAGTCAATCCCTGGCGCAATTAAAATTTGCGACAGTATAAAATTATTTTTTGAAAAATTTACTATACAAAAGGCAATTCCTGGCGTAATTAAAATTTGCGACAGTAAAAAATTATTTTTTGAATAATTTACTATAGAAAAGGCAATCCCTGGCGTATTTAAAAATTGCGACAGTAAAAAATTATTTTTTGAATAATTTACTGTAGAAAAGGCAATCCCTGGCGCAATTAAAATTTGCGACAGTAAAAAAATATTTTTTGAATAATTTACTATAGAAATGGCAATCCCTGGCGCAATTAAAATTTGCGACAGTAAAAAAATTAATTTTTGAAAAATTTACTATAGAAACGGCAATACCTGCCGCAATTAAAATTTGCGATAGCAAAAAATTATTTTGTGAATAATTTACTATAGAAAAGGCAATCCCTGGCGCAATTAAAATTTGCGACAGTAAAAAATTAATTTGTGAAAAATTTACTATAGAAAAGGCAATCCCTGGCGTAATTAAAATTTTCGACAGTAAAAAATTAGTTTTTGAAAAATTTACTGTAGAAAAGGAAATCCCTGGCGCAATTAAAATTTGCGACAGTATAAAATTAAATTTTGAAAAATTTACTGTAGAAAAGGCAATCCCTGGCGTAATTAAAATTTGCGACAGTAAAAAATTATTTTTTGAAAAATTTACTGTAGAAAAGGCAATCCCTGGCGCAATTAAAATTTGCGACAGTAAAAAATTAATTTTTGAAAAATTTACTATAGAAAAGGCAATCTCTGGCGTAATTAAAATTTGCGACAGTATAAAATTAATTTTTGAAAAATTTACTATAGAAAAGGCAATCCCTGGCGAAATTAAAATTTGCGACAGTAAAAAATTATTTTTTGAAAAATTTACTATAGAAAAGACAATCCCTGGCGTAATTAAAATTTGCGACAGTAAAAAATTATTTTTGAAAAATTTACTGTAGAAAAGGCAATCCCTGGCGCAATTAAAATTTGCGACAGTAAAAAATTAATTTTTGAAAAATTTACTATAGAAAAGGCAATCCCCTGCCGCAATTAAAATTTGCGACAGCAAAAATTATTTTTTGAATAATTTACTATAGAAAAGGCAATCCCTGGCGCAATTAAAATTTGCGACAGTAAAAAATTAATTTGTGAAAAATTTTACTATAGAAAAGGCAATCCCTGGCGTAATTAAAATTTTCGACAGTAAAAAATTAGTTTTTGAAAAATTTACTATAGAAAAGGCAATCCCTGGCGTATTTAAAATTTGCGACAGTAAAAAAATTATTTTTTGAATAATTTACTGTAGAAAAGGCAATCCCTGGCTCAATTAAAATTTGCGACAGTATAAAATTAATTTTTGAAAAATTTACTATAAAAAAGGCAATCCTTGGCGAAATTAAAATTTGCGACAGTAAAAAATTATTTTTTGAAAAATTTACTATAGAAAAGACAATCCCTGGCGTAATTAAAATTTGCGACAGTAAAAAAATTATTTTTTTGAAAAATTTACTGTAGAAAAGGCCATCCCTGGCGCAATTAAAATTTGCGACAGTAAAAAATTATTTTGAAAAATTTACTATAGAAAAGGCAATCCCTGCCGCAATTAAAATTTGCGATAGCAAAAAATTATTTTTTTGAATAATTTACTATAGAAAAGGTAATCCCTGGCGCAATTAAAATTTGCGACAGTAAAAAAATTAATTTGTGAAAAAATTTACTATAAAAAAGGCACAATCCCTGGCGTAATTAAAATTTTCGATAGTAAAAAAATTAGTTTTTTGAAAAATTTACTATAAGAAAAGGCAATCCCTGGCGTATTTAAAATTTGCGACAGTAAAAAATTATTTTTTGAATAATTTATTGTAGAAAAAGGCAATCCCTGGCTCAATTAAAATTTGCGACAGTAGAAAATTATTTTTTGAAAAATTTTACTATAGAAAAGGCAATCCCTGGCGTAGTTAAAATTTGCCGACAGTAAAAAATTATTTTTTGAAAAATTTACCATAGAAAAGGCAATCCCTGGCGTAATTAAAATTTGCGACAGTAAGAAATTAATTTTTGAAAAATTTACTATAGAAAAGGCAATCCCTGGCCTATTTAAAATTTGCGACAGTAAAAAATTATTTTTTGAAAAATTTACTATAGAAAAGGCAATCCCTGGCGTAATTAAAATTTGCGATAGTAAAAAATTATTTTTTTGAAAAAATTTACTATAGAAAAAGGCAATCCCTAGCGTAATTAAAATTTGCGACATTAAAAAATTAATTTTTGAAAAATTTACTGTAGAAAAGGCAAAACCTGGCGTATTTAAAATTTGCGACAGTAAAAAATTATTTTTTGAAAAATTTACTGTAAAAAAAAAAGGCAATCCCTGGCGTAGTTAAAATTTGCGACAGTAAAAAATTATTTTTTGAATAATTTACTATAGAAAAGGCAATCCCTGGCGTAATTAAAATTTGCGACAGTAAAAAATTATTTTTTGAAAAATTTACTGTAGAAAAGGCAATCCCTGGCGCAATTAAAATTTGCGACAGTAAAAAATTAATTTTTGAAAAATGTACTATAGAAAAGGCAATCTCTGGCGTAATTAAAATTTTCGACAGTATAAAATTAATTTTTGAAAAATTTACTATAGAAAAGGCAATCCCTGGCGAAATTAAAATTTGGCGACAGTAAAAAATTATTTTTTTGAAAAATTTACTATAGAAAAGACAATCCCTGGCGTAATTAAAATTTGCGACAGTAAAAAATTATTTTTTGAAAAATTTACTGTAGAAAAGGCAATCCCTGGCGCAATTAAAATTTGCGACAGTAAAAAATTAATTTTTGAAAAATTTACTATAGAAAAGGCAATCCCTGCCGCAATTAAAATTTGCGACAGCAAAAAATTATTTTTTGAATAATTTACTATAGAAAAGGCAATCCCTGGCGCAATTAAAATTTGCGACAGTAAAAAAATTAATTTGTGAAAAATTTACTATAGAAAAGGCAATCCTTGGCGTAATTAAAATTTTCGACAGTAAAAAATTAGTTTTTGAAAAATTTACTATAGAAAAGGCAATCCCTGGCGTATTTAAAATTTGCGACAGTAAAAAATTATTTTTTGAATAATTTACTGTAGAAAAGGCAATCCCTGGCTCAATTAAAATTTGCGACAGTAAAAAATTTTTTTTGCAAAATTTACTATAGAAAAGGCAATCCCTGGCGTATTTAAAATTTGCGACAGTATAAAATTAAATTTAAAAAATTTATTATAGAAAAGGCAATCCCTGGCGCAATTAAAATTTGCGAGAGTAAAAAATTAATTTTGGAAAAATTTAATATAGAAAAGGCAATCCCTGGCGCAATTAAAATTTGCGACAGTAAAAAATTATTTTTTGAATAATTTACTATAGAAAAGGCAATCCCTGGCGTACTTAAAATTTGCGACAGTATAAAATTAAATTTTGAAAAACTTACTATAGAAAAGGCAATCCCTGGCGTAATTAAAATTTGCGACAGTATAAAATTAAATTTTGAAAAATTTACTATAGTAAAGGCAATCCCTGGCGTATTTTAAATTGGCGACAGTAAAAAATTAATTTGTGAAAAATTTACTGTAGAAAAGTCAATCCCTGGCGCAATTAAAATTTGTGACAGTAGAAAATTATTTTTTGAAAAATTTACTATACAAAAGGCAATTCCTGGCGTAATTAAAATTTGCGACAGTAAAAAATTATTTTTTGAATAATTTACTATAGAAAAGGCAATCCCTGGCGTATTTAAAAATTGCGACAGTAAAAAATTATTTTTTGAATAATTTACTGTAGAAAAGGCAATCCCTGGCGCAATTAAAATTTGCGACAGTAAAAAAATATTTTTTGAATTATTTACTATAGAAATGGCAATCCCTGGCGCAATTAAAATTTGCGACAGTAAAAAATTAATTTTTGAAAAATTTACTATAGAAAAGGCAATCCCTGCCGCAATTAAAATTTGCGATAGCAAAAAATTATTTTGTGAATAATTTACTATAGAAATGGCAATCCCTGGCGCAATTAAAATTTGCGACAGTAAAAAATTAATTTGTGAAAAATTTACTATAGAAAAGGCAATCCCTGGCGCAATTAAAATTTTCGACAGTAAAAAATTAGTTTTTGAAAAATTTACTATAGAAAAGGCAATCCCTGGCGTATTTAAAATATGCGACAAAATAAAATTATTTTTTGAATAATTTACTGTAGAAAAGCCAATCCCTGGCGCAATTAAAATTTGCGACAGTCGAAAATTATTTTTTGAAAAATTTACTATAGAAAAGGCAATCCCTGGCGTATTTAAAATTTGCGACAGTAAATAATTATTTTCTGAAAAATTTACTGTAGAAAAGGCAATCCCTGGCGTAATTAAAATTTGCGACAATAAAAAATTGTTTTTTGAAAAATTTACTGTAGAAAAGGCAATCCCTGGCGTATTTAAAATCTGCGACAGTAAAATATTATTTTTTGAATAATTTACTATAGAAAAGGCAATCCCTGGCGTATTTAAAATTTGCGACAGTAAATAATTATTTTCTGAAAAATTTACTGTAGAAAAGGCAATCCCTGGCGTAATTAAAATTTGCGACAATAAAAAATTGTTTTTTGAAAAATTTACTGTAGAAAAGGCAATCCCTGCCGCAATTAAAATTTGCGACAGCAAGAAATTATTTTTTGAATAATTTACTATAGAAAAGGCAATCCCTGGCACAATTAAAATTTGCGACAGTAAAAAATTAATTTGTGAAAAATTTACTATAGAAAAGGCAATCCCTGGCGTAATTAAAATTTTCGACAGTAAAAAATTAGTTTTTGAAAAATTTACTATAGAAAAGGCAATCCCTGGCGTATTTAAAATTTGCGACAGTAAAAAATTATTTTTTGAATAATTTACTGTAGAAAAGGCAATCCCTGGCTCAATTAAAATTTGCGACAGTAAAAAATTTTTTTTGCAAAATTTACTATAGAAAAGGCAATCCCTGGCGTATTTAAAATTTGCGACAGTATAAAATTAAATTTAAAAAATTTATTATAGAAAAGGCAATCCCTGGCGCAATTAAAATTTGCGAGAGTAAAAAATTAATTTTGGAAAAATTTAATATAGAAAAGGCAATCCCTGGCGCAATTAAAATTTGCGACAGTAAAAAATTATTTTTTGAATAATTTACTATAGAAAAGGCAATCCCTGGCGTACTTAAAATTTGCGACAGTATAAAATTAAATTTTGAAAAACTTACTATAGAAAAGGCAATCCCTGGCGTAATTAAAATTTGCGACAGTATAAAATTAAATTTTGAAAAATTTACTATAGTAAAGGCAATCCCTGGCGTATTTTAAATTGGCGACAGTAAAAAATTAATTTGTGAAAAATTTACTGTAGAAAAGTCAATCCCTGGCGCAATTAAAATTTGTGACAGTAGAAAATTATTTTTTGAAAAATTTACTATACAAAAGGCAATTCCTGGCGTAATTAAAATTTGCGACAGTAAAAAATTATTTTTTGAATAATTTACTATAGAAAAGGCAATCCCTGGCGTATTTAAAAATTGCGACAGTAAAAAATTATTTTTTGAATAATTTACTGTAGAAAAGGCAATCCCTGGCGCAATTAAAATTTGCGACAGTAAAAAAATATTTTTTGAATAATTTACTATAGAAATGGCAATCCCTGGCGCAATTAAAATTTGCGACAGTAAAAAATTAATTTTTGAAAAATTTACTATAGAAAAGGCAATCCCTGCCGCAATTAAAATTTGCGATAGCAAAAAATTATTTTGTGAATAATTTACTATAGAAATGGCAATCCCTGGCGCAATTAAAATTTGCGACAGTAAAAAATTAATTTGTGAAAAATTTACTATAGAAAAGGCAATCCCTGGCGTAATTAAAATTTTCGACAGTAAAAAATTAGTTTTTGAAAAATTTACTATAGAAAAGGCAATCCCTGGCGTATTTAAAATATGCGACAAAATAAAATTATTTTTTGAATAATTTACTGTAGAAAAGCCAATCCCTGGCGCAATTAAAATTTGCGACAGTAGAAAATTATTTTTTGAAAAATTTACTATAGAAAAGGCAATCCCTGGCGTATTTAAAATTTGCGACAGTAAATAATTATTTTCTGAAAAATTTACTGTAGAAAAGGCAATCCCTGGCGTAATTAAAATTTGCGACAATAAAAAATTGTTTTTTGAAAAATTTACTGTAGAAAAGGCAATCCCTGGCGTATTTAAAATCTGCGACAGTAAAATATTATTTTTTGAATAATTTACTGTAGAAAAGGAAATCCCTGGCGCAATTAAAATTTGCGACAGTATAAAATTAAATTTTGAAAAATTTACTATAGAAAAGGCAATCCCTGGCGTAATTAAAGTTTTCGACAGTAAAAAATTATTTTTTGAAAAATTTACTATAGAAAAGGCAATACCTGGCGTATTTAAAATTTGCGACAGTTAATAATTATTTTCTGAAAAATTTACTGTAGAAAAGGCAATCCCTGGCGTAATTAAAATTTGCGACAATAAAAAATTGTTTTTTGAAAAATTTACTGTAGAAAAGGCAATCCCTGGCGTATTTAAAATCTGCGACAGTAAAAAAATATTTTTTGAATAATTTACTGTAGAAAAGGAAATCCCTGGCGCAATTAAAATTTGCGACAGTATAAAATTAAATTTTGAAAAATTTACTATAGAAAAGGCAATCCCTGGCGGAATTAAAGTTTTCGACAGTAAAAAATTATTTTTTGAAAAATTTACTGCAGAAAAGGCAATCCCTGGCGTAATTAAAATTTGCGACAGTAAAAAATTATTTTTTGCAAAATTTAATATAGAAAATGCAATCCTGGCGCGATTAAAATTTGCGACAGTATAAAATTATTTTTTGAAAAATTTACTGTAGAAAAGGCAATCCCTGGCGCAATTAAAATTTGCGACAGTAAAAAATTAATTTTTGAAAAATTTACTATAGAAAAGGCAATCCCTGCCGCAATTAAAATTTGCGACAGCAAAAAATTATTTTTTGAATAATTTACTATAGAAAAGGCAATCCCTGGCGCAATTAAAATTTGCGACAGTAAAAAATTAATTTGTGAAAAATTTACTATAGAAAAGGCAATCCTTGGCGTAATTAAAATTTTCGACAGTAAAAAATTAGTTTTTGAAAAATTTACTATAGAAAAGGCAATCCCTGGCGTATTTAAAATTTGCGACAGTAAAAAATTATTTTTTGAATAATTTACTGTAGAAAAGGCAATCCCTGGCTCAATTAAAATTTGCGACAGTAAAAAATTATTTTTTGCAAAATTTACTATAGAAAAGGCAATCCCTGGCGTATTTAAAATTTGCGACAGTATAAAATTAAATTTAAAAAATTTATTATAGAAAAGGCAATCCCTGGCGCAATTAAAATTTGCGAGAGTAAAAAATTAATTTTGGAAAAATTTAATATAGAAAAGGCAATCCCTGGCGCAATTAAAATTTGCGACAGTAAAAAATTATTTTTTGAATAATTTACTATAGAAAAGGCAATCCCTGGCGTACTTAAAATTTGCGACAGTATAAAATTAAATTTTGAAAAACTTACTATAGAAAAGGCAATCCCTGGCGTAATTAAAATTTGCGACAGTATAAAATTAAATTTTGAAAAATTTACTATAGTAAAGGCAATCCCTGGCGTATTTTATATTGGCGACAGTAAAAAATTAATTTGTGAAAAATTTACTGTAGAAAAGTCAATCCCTGGCGCAATTAAAATTTGCGACAGTAGAAAATTATTTTTTGAAAAATTTACTATACAAAAGGCAATTCCTGGCGTAATTAAAATTTGCGACAGTAAAAAATTATTTTTTGAATAATTTACTATAGAAAAGGCAATCCCTGGCGTATTTAAAAATTGCGACAGTAAAAAATTATTTTTTGAATAATTTACTGTAGAAAAGGCAATCCCTGGCGCAATTAAAATTTGCGACAGTAAAAAAATATTTTTTGAATAATTTACTATAGAAAAGGCAATCCCTGGCGCAATTAAAATTTGCAACAGTAAAAAATTAATTTTTGAAAAATTTACTATAGAAAAGGCAATCCCTGCCGCAATTAAAATTTGCGACAGCAAAAAATTATTTTGTGAATAATTTACTATAGAAAAGGCAATGCCTGGCGCAATTAAAATTTGCGACAGTAAAAAATTAATTTGTGAAAAATTTACTATAGAAAAGGCAATCCCTGGCGTAATTAAAATTTTCGACAGTAAAAAATTAGTTTTTGAAAAATTTACTATAGAAAAGGCAATCCCTGGCGTATTTAAAATATGCGACAAAAAAAAATTATTTTTTGAATAATTTACTGTAGAAAAGGCAATCCCTGGCGCCATTAAAATTTGCGACAGTAGAAAATTATTTTTTGAAAAATTTACTATAGAAAAGGCAATCCCTGGCGTATTTAAAATTTGCGACAGTAAATAATTATTTTCTGAAAAATTTACTGTAGAAAAGGCAATCCCTGGCGTAATTAAAATTTGCGACAATAAAAAATTGTTTTTTGAAAAATTTACTGTAGAAAAGGCAATCCCTGGCGTATTTAAAATCTGCGACAGTAAAATATTATTTTTTGAATAATTTACTGTAGAAAAGGAAATCCCTGGCGCAATTAAAATTTGCGACAGTATAAAATTAAATTTTGAAAAATTTACTATAGAAAAGGCAATCCCTGGCGTAATTAAAGTTTTCGACAGTAAAAAATTATTTTTTGAAAAATTTACTATAGAAAAGGCAATCCCTGGCGTATTTAAAATTTGCGACAGTAAATAATTATTTTCTGAAAAATTTACTGTAGAAAAGGCAATCCCTGGCGTAATTAAAATTTGCGACAATAAAAAATTGTTTTTTGAAAAATTTACTGTAGAAAAGGCAATCCCTGGCGTATTTAAAATCTGCGACAGTAAAAAATTATTTTTTGAATAATTTACTGTAGAAAAGGAAATCCCTGGCGCAATTAAAATTTGCGACAGTATAAAATTAAATTTTGAAAAATTTACTATAGAAAAGGCAATCCCTGGCGTAATTAAAGTTTTCGACAGTAAAAAATTATTTTTTGAAAAATTTACTGTAGAAAAGGCAATCCCTGGCGTAATTAAAATTTGCGACAGTAAAAAATTATTTTTTGCAAAATTTAATATAGAAAATGCAATCCTGGCGAAATTAAAATTTGCGACAGTATAAAATTATTTTTTGAAAAATTTACTGTAGAAAAGGCAATCCCTGGCGCAATTAAAATTTGCGACAGTAAAAAATTAATTTTTGAAAAATTTACTATAGAAAAGGCAATCCCTGCCGCAATTAAAATTTGCGACAGCAAAAAATTATTTTTTGAATAATTTACTATAGAAAAGGCAATCCCTGGCGCAATTAAAATTTGCGACAGTAAAAAAAGTAATTTGTGAAAAATTTACTATAGAAGAGGCAATCCCTGGCGTAATTAAAATTTTCGACAGTAAAAAATTAGTTTTTGAAAAATTTACTATAGAAAAGGCAAACCCTGGCGTATTTAAAATTTGCGACAGTAAAAAATTATTTTTTGAATAATTTACTGTAGAAAAGGCAATCCCTGGCTCAATTAAAATTTGCGACAGTAAAAAATTATTTTTTGCAAAATTTACTATAGAAAAGGCAATCCCTGGCGTATTTAAAATTTGCGACAGTATAAAATTAAATTTAAAAAATTTATTATAGAAAAGGCAATCCCTGGCGCAATTAAAATTTGCGAGAGTAAAAAATTAATTTTGGAAAAATTTAATATAGAAAAGGCAATCCCTGGCGCAATTAAAATTTGCGACAGTAAAAAATTATTTTTTGAATAATTTACTATAGAAAAGGCAATCCCTGGCGTACTTAAAATTTGCGACAGTATAAAATTAAATTTTGAAAAACTTACTATAGAAAAGGCAATCCCTGGCGTAATTAAAATTTGCGACAGTATAAAATTAAATTTTGAAAAATTTACTATAGTAAAGGCAATGCCTGGCGTATTTTAAATTGGCGACAGTAAAAAATTAATTTGTGAAAAATTTACTGTAGAAAAGTCAATCCCTGGCGCAATTAAAATTTGCGACAGTAGAAAATTATTTTTTGAAAAATTTACTATACAAAAGGCAATTCCTGGCGTAATTAAAATTTGCGACAGTAAAAAATTATTTTTTGAATAATTTACTATAGAAAAGGCAATCCCTGGCGTATTTAAAAATTGCGACAGTAAAAAATTATTTTTTGAATAATTTACTGTAGAAAAGGCAATCCCTGGCGCAATTAAAATTTGCGACAGTAAAAAAATATTTTTTGAATAATTTACTATAGAAAAGGCAATCCCTGGCGCAATTAAAATTTGCGACAGTAAAAAATTAATTTTTGAAAAATTTACTATAGAAAAGGCAATCCCTGCCGCAATTAAAATTTGCGACAGTAAATAATTATTTTCTGAAAAATTTACTGTAGAAAAGGCAATCCCTGGCGTAATTAAAATTTGCGACAATAAAAAATTGTTTTTTGAAAAATTTACTGTAGAAAAGGCAATCCCTGGCGTATTTAAAATCTGCGACAGTAAAAAATTATTTTTTGAATAATTTACTGTAGAAAAGGAAATCCCTGGCGCAATTAAAATTTGCGACAGTATAAAATTAAATTTTGAAAAATTTACTATAGAAAAGGCAATCCCTGGCGTAATTAAAGTTTTCGACAGTAAAAAATTATTTTTTGAAAAATTTACTGTAGAAAAGGCAATCCCTGGCGTAATTAAAATTTGCGACAGTAAAAAATTATTTTTTGCAAAATTTAATATAGAAAATGCAATCCTGGCGCAATTACAATTTGCGACAGTATAAAATTATTTTTTGAAAAATTTACTGTAGAAAAGGCAATCCCTGGCGCAATTAAAATTTGCGACAGTAAAAAATTAATTTTTGAAAAATTTACTATAGAAAAGGCAATCCCTGCCGCAATTAAAATTTGCGACAGCAAAAAATTATTTTTTGAATAATTTACTATAGAAAAGGCAATCCCTGGCGCAATTAAAATTTGCGACAGTAAAAAATTAATTTGTGAAAAATTTACTATAGAAAAGGCAATCCCTGGCGTAATTAAAATTTTCGACAGTAAAAAATTAGTTTTTGAAAAATTTACTATAGAAAAGGCAATCTCTGGCGTATTTAAAATTTGCGACAGTAAAAAATTAGTTTTTGAAAAATTTACTATAGAAAAGGCAATCCCTGGCGCATTTAAAATTTGCGACAGTAAAAAATTATTTTTTGAATAATTTACAGTAAAAAGGCAATCCCTGGCGCAATTAAAATTTGCGACAGTAAAAATTATTTTTTGAATAATTTTCTGTAGAAGAGGCAATCCCTGGCGCAATTAAAATTTGCGACAGTAGAAAATTATTTTTTGAAAAATTTACTATAGAAAAGGCAATCCCTGGCGTATTTAAAATTTGCGACAGTAAAAAATTATTTTTTGAAAAATTTACTGTAGAAAAGGCAATCCCTGGCGTAATTAAAATTTGCGACAGTAAAAAATTAATTTTTGAAAAATTTACTGTAGAAAAGGCAATCGCTGGCGTATTTAAAATTTGCGACAGTAGAAAATTGTTTTTTGCAAAATTTACTATAGAAAAGGCAATCCCTGGCGTATTTTAAATTTGCGATAGTAAAAAATTATTTTTTGAATAATTTACTGTAGAAAAGGCAATCCCTGGCGCAATTAAAATTTGCGACAGTATAAAATTAAATTTTGAAAAATTACTATGGAAAAGGCAATCCCTGGCGTAATTAAAATTTTCGACAGTAAAAACTTATTTTTTGAAAAATTTACTGTAGAAAAGGCAATCCCTGGCGTAATTAAAATTTGCGACAGTAAAAAATTAATTTTTGCCAAATTTACTATAGAAAAGGCAATCCCTGGCGTAATTAAAATTTGCGACAGTAAAAAATTATTTTTTGAAAAATTTACTGTAGAAAAGGCAATCCCTGGCGCAATTAAAATTTGCGACAGTAGAAAATTATTTTTGCAAAATTTACTATAGAAAAGGCAATCCCTGGCGGATTTAAAATTTGCGACAGTAAAAAATTAATTTGTGAAGAATTTACTATAGAAAAGGCAATCCCTGGCGCAATTAAAATTTGCGACAGTAAAAAATTATTTTTTGAATAATTTACTATAGAAAAGGCAATCCCTGGCGTATTTAAAATTTGCGACAGTATAAAATTAAATTTTGAAAAATTTACTATAGAAAAGGCAATCCCTGGCGTAATTAAAATTTGCGACAGTAAAAAATTAATTTTTGAAAAATTTACTATAGAAAAGGCAATCCCTGGCGCAATTAAAATTTGCGACAGTAAAAAATTATTTTTTGAAAAATTTACTATAGAGAAGGCAATCCCTGGCGTAATTAAAATTTGCGACAGTAAAAAATTATTTTTTGAAAAATTTACTATAGAAAAGGCAATCCCTGGAGTATTTAAAATTTGCGACAGTATAAAATTATTTTTTGAAAAATTTACTATAGAAATGGCAATCCCTGGCGCAATTAAAATTTGCGACAGTAAAAAATTAATTTTTGAAAAATTTACTATAGAAAACGCAATCCCTGGCGTAATTAAAATTTGCGACAGTAAAAAATTATTTTTTGAAAAATTTACTATAGAAAAGGCAATCCCTGGCGTAATTAAAATTTGCGACAGTATAAAATTATTTTTTGAAAAATTTACTATAGAAATGGCAATCCCTAGCGCAATTAAAATTTGCGACAGTAAAAAATTAATTTTTGAAAAATTTACTATAGAAAAGGCAATCCCTGGCGTAATTAAAATTTGCGACAGTAAAAAATTATTTTTTGAAAAATTTACTATAGAAAAGGCAATCCCTGGCGTAATTAAAATTTGCGACAGTAAAAAATTATTTTTTGAAAAATTTACTATAGAAAAGGCAATCCCTGGAGTATTTAAAATTTGCGACAGTATAAAATTATTTTTTGAAAAATTTACTATAGAAATGGCAATCCCTGGCGCAATTAAAATTTGCGACAGTAAAAAATTAATTTTTGAAAAATTTACTATAGAAAACGCAATCCCTGGCGTAATTAAAATTTGCGACAGTAAAAAATTATTTTTTGAAAAATTTACTATAGAAAAGGCAATCCCTGGCGTAATTAAAATTTGCGACAGTAAAAAATTAATTTTTGCAAAATTTACTATAGAAAAGGCAATCCCTGGCGTATTTAAAATTTGCGACAGTAAAAATTTATTTTTTGAATAATTTACTGTAGAAAGGGCAATCCCTGGCGTAATTAAAATTTGCGACAGTAGAAAATTATTTTTTGAAAAATTTACTATAGAAAAGGCAATCCCTGGCGTAGTTAAAATTTTCGACAGTAAAAAATTAGTTTTTGAAAAATTTACTATAGAAAAGGCGTATTTAAAATTTGCGACAGTAAAAATTTATTTTTTGAATAATTTACTGTAGAAAGGGCAATCCCTGGCGCAATTAAAATTTGCGACAGTAGAAAATTATTTTTTGAAAAATTTACTATAGAAAAGGCAATCCCTGGCGTAGTTAATATTTTCGACAGTAAAAAATTAGTTTTTGAAAAATTTACTATAGAAAAGGCAATCCCTGGCGTATTTAAAATTTGCAACAGTAAAAAATTATTTTTTGAATAATTTACTGTAGAAAAGGCAACCCCTGGCGCAATTAAAATTTGCGACAGTAAAAAATTATTTTTTGAATAATTTACTATAGAAAGGCAATCCCTGGACCAATTAAAATTTGCGACAGTAAAAAATTATTTTTTTGAAAAATTTACTATAGAAAAGGCAATCCCTGGCGTATTTAAAATTTGCGGCAGTATAAAATTATTTTTTGAAAAATTTACTATAGAAATGGCAATCCCTGGCGCAATTAAAATTTGCGACAGTAAAAAATTAATTTTTGAAAAATTTACTATAGAAAAGGCAATCCCTGGCGTAATTAAAATTTGCCACAGTAAAAAATTATTTTTTGAAAAATTTACTATAGAAAAGGCAATCCCTGCCGCAATTAAAATTTGCGACAGCAAAAAATTATATTTGGAATAATTTACTATAGAAAAGGCAATCCCTGGCGCAATTAAAATTTGCGAAAGTAAAAAATTAATGTGTGAAAAATTAACTATAGAAAAGGCAATCCCTGGCGTAATTAAAATTTTCGACAGTAAAAAATTAGTTTTTGAAAAATTTACTATAAAAAAGGCAATCCCTGGCGTATTTAAAATTTGCGACAGTAAAAAATTATTTTTTGAATAATTTACTATAGAAAAGGCAATCCCTGCCGCAATTAAAATTTGCGACAACAAAAAATTATTTTTTGAAAAATTTACTATAGAAAAGGCAATCCCTGGCGTAATTAAAATTTGCGACAGTATAAAATTATTTTTTGAAAAATTTACTATAGAAATGGCAATCCCTAGCGCAATTAAAATTTGCGACAGTAAAAAATTAATTTTTGAAAAATTTACTATAGAAAAGGCAATCCCTGGCGTAATTAAAATTTGCGACAGTAAAAAATTATTTTTTGAAAAATTTACTGTAGAAAAGGCAATCCCTGGCGTAATTAAAATTTGCGACAGTAAAAAATTATTTTTTGAAAAATTTACTGTAGAAAAGGCAATCCCTGGCGTAATTAAAATTTGCGACAGTAAAAAATTAATTTTTGAAAAATTTACTGTAGAAAAGGCAATCGCTGGTGTATTTAAAATGTGCGACAGTAGAAAATTATTTTTTGCAAAATTTACTGTAGAAAAGGCAATCCCTGGAGGATTTAAAATTTGCGACAGTAAAAAATTATTTTTTGAAAAATTTACTATAGAAAAGGCAATCCCTGCCGCAATTAAAATTTGCGACAGCAAAAAATTATATTTGGAATAATTTACTATAGAAAAGGCAATCCCTGGCGCAATTAAAATTTGCGAAAGTAAAAAATTAATGTGTGAAAAATTCACTATAGAAAAGGCAATCCCTGGCGTAATTAAAATTTTCGACAGTAAAAAATTAGTTTTTGAAAAATTTACTATAGAAAAGGCAATCCCTGGCGTATTTAAAATTTGCAACAGTAAAAAATTATTTTTTGAATAATTTACTGTAGAAATGGCAATCCCTGGCGCAATTAAAATTTGCGACAGTAAAAAATTAATTTTTGAAAAATTTACTATAGAAAAGGCAATCCCTGGCGTAATTAAAATTTGCCACAGTAAAAAATTATTTTTTGAAAAATTTACTATAGAAAAGGCAATCCCTGCCGCAATTAAAATTTGCGACAGCAAAAAATTATATTTGGAATAATTTACTATAGAAAAGGCAATCCCTGGCGCAATTAAAATTTGCGAAAGTAAAAAATTAATGTGTGAAAAATTCACTATAGAAAAGGCAATGCCTGGCGTAATTAAAATTTTCGACAGTAAAAAATTAGTTTTTGAAAAATTTACTATAAAAAAGGCAATCCCTGGCGTATTTAAAATTTGCGACAGTAAAAAATTATTTTTTGAATAATTTACTGTAGAAAAGGCAATCACTGGCGCAATTAAAATTTGCGACAGTAAAAAATTATTTTTTGAATAATTTACTGTAGAAAAGGCAATCCCTGGCGCAATTAAAATTTGCGACAATAGAAAATTATTTTTTGAAAAATTTACTATAGAAAAGGCAATCCCTGGCGTATTTAAAATTTGCGACAGTAAAAAATTATTTTTTGAAAAATTTACTGTAGAAAAGGCAATCCCTGGCGTAATTAAAATTTGCGACAGTAAAAAATTAATTTTTGAAAAATTTACTGTAGAAAAGGCAATCGCTGGTGTATTTAAAGTGTGCGACAGTAGAAAATTATTTTTTGCAAAATTTACTATAGAAAAGGCAATCCCTGGCGTATTTAAAATTTGCGACAGTAAAAAATTATTTTTTGAATAATTTACTATAGAAAAGGCAATACCTGGGGTATTTAAAATTTGCGACAGTATAAAATTAATTTTGACAAATTTACTATAGAAAAGGCAATCCCTGGCTTAATTAAAATTTGCGACAGTAGAAAATTATTTTTTGAAAAATTTACTATAGAAAAGGCAATCCCTGGCGTATTTAAAATTTGCGACAGTAAAAAATTATTTTTTGCAAAATTTACTATAGAAAAGTCAATCCCTGGCGTAATTAAAATTTGCGACAGTAAAAAATTATTTTTTGAAAAATTTACTGTAGAAAAGGCAATCCCTGGCGTAATTAAAATTTGCGACAGTAAAAAATTATTTTTTGAAAAATTTACTGTAGAAAAGGCAATCCCTGGCGTAATTAAAATTTGCGACAGTAAAAATTATTTTTTGAAAAATTTATTATAGAAAAGTCAATCCCTGGCGTAATTAAAATTTGCGACAGTAAAAAATTATTTTTTGAAAAATTTACTGTAGAAAAGGCAATCCCTGGCGTAATTAAAATTTGCGACAGTAAAAAATTATTTTTTGAAAAATTTACTGTAGAAAAGGCAATCCCTGGCGTAATTAAAATTTGCGACAGTAAAAATTATTTTTTGAAAAATTTATTATAGAAAAGACAATCCCTAGCGTAATTAAACTTTGCGACAGTAAAGAATTATTTTTTGAAAAATTTACTGTATAAAAGGCAATCCCTGGCGCAATTAAAATTTGCGACAGTAAAAAATTAATTTTTGAAAAATTTACTATAGAAAGGGCAATCCCTGGCGCAATTAAAATTTGCGACAGTATAGAATTAAATTTAAAAAAATTTACTATAGAAAAGGCAATCCCTGGCGTAATTAAAATTTGCGACAGTATAAAATTATTTTTTGAAAAATTTACTATAGAAAAGGCAACCCTGGCGAAATTAAAATTTGCGACAGCAAAAATTTAATTTTTGAAAAATTTACTATAGAAAAGGCAATCCCTGGCGGAATTAAAATTTGCGACAGTAAAAAATTATTTTTTGAAAAATTTACTGTAGAAAAGGCAATCCCTGGCGCAATTAAAATTTGCGACAGTATAAAATTATTTTTTGTAAAATTTACTATAGAAAAGGCAATCCCTGGCGTAATTAAAATTTGCGACAGTAAAAAATTAGTTTTTGAAAAACTTACTATAGAAAAGGCAATCCCTGGCGCAATTAAAATTTGCGATAGTAGAAAATTATTTTTTGCAAAATTTACTATAGAAAAGGCAATCCCTGGCGAAATTAAAATTTGCGACAGTAAAAAATTATTTTTTGAATAATTTACTATAGAAAAGGCAATCACTGGCGGAATTAAAACTTGCGACAGTTAAAAATTAGTTTTTGAATAATTTACTATAGAAAAGGCAATCCCTGGCGTAATTAAAATTTGCGACAGTAAAAAATTATTTTTTGAAAAATTTACTGTAGAAAAGGCAATCCCTGGCGCAATTAAGACTTGCGACAGTAAAAAATTATTTTTTGAAAAATTTACTATAGAAAAGGCAATCCCTGGCGCAATTAAAATTTGCGACAGTATAAAATTAAATTTTGAAAAATTTACTATAGAAAAGGCAATCCCTGGCGTAATTAAAATTTGCGACAGTATAAAATTATTTTTTGAAAAATTTACTATAGAAAAGGCAACCCTGGCGAAATTAAAATTTGCGACAGCAAAAATTTAATTTTTGAAAAATTTACTATAGAAAATGCAATCCCTGGCGGAATTAAAATTTGCGACAGTAAAAAATTATTTTTTGAAAAATTTACTGTAGAAAAGGCAATCCCTGGCGCAATTAAAATTTGCGACAGTAGAAAATTATTTTTTGAAAAATTTACTATAGAAAAGGCAATCCCTGGCGTATTTAAAATTTGCGACAGTAAAAAATTATTTTTTGAATAATTTACTATAGAAAAGGCAATCCCTGGCGCAATTAAAATTTGCGACAGTATAAAATTATTTTTTGTAAAATTTACTATAGAAAAGGCAATCCCTGGCGTAATTAAAATTTGCGAGAGTAAAAAATTAGTTTTTGAAAATTTACTATAGAAAAGGCAATCCCTGGCGCAATTAAAATTTGCGATAGTAGAAAATTATTTTTTGAAAAATTTACTATAGAAAAGGCAATCCCTGGCGAAATTAAAATTTGCGACAGTAAAAAATTATTTTTTGAATAATTTACTATAGAAAAGGCAATCCCTGGCGTAATTAAAATTTGCGACAGTAAAAAATTAATTTTTGAAAAATTTACTATAGAAAAGGCAATCCCTGGCGTAATTAAAACTTGCGACAGTTAAAAATTAGTTTTTGAATAATTTGCTATAGAAAAGGCAATCCCTGGCGTAATTAAAATTTGCGACAGTAAAAAATTATTTTTTGAAAAATTTACTGTAGAAAAGGCAATCCATGGCGCAATTAAGACTTGCGAGAGTAAAAAATTATTTTTTGAAAAATTTACTATAGAAAAGGCAATCCCTGGCGCAATTAAAATTTGCGACAGTATAAAATTAAATTTTGAAAAATTTACTATAGAAAAGGCAATCCCTGGCGTAATTAAAATTTGCGACAGTATAAAATTATTTTTTGAAAAATTTACAATAGAAAAGGCAATCCCTGGCGAAATTAAAATTTGCGACAGCAAAAAATTAATTTTTGAAAAATTTACTATAGAAAAGGCAATCCCTGGCGTATTTAAAATTTGCGACAGTAAAAAAATTATTTTTTGAATAATTTACTATAGAAAAGGCAATCCCTGGCGCAATTAAAATTTGCGACAGTAGAAAATTATTTTTTGCAAAATTTACTATAGAAAAGGCAATCCCTGGCGAAATTAAAATTTGCGACAGTAAAAAATTATTTTTTGAAAAATTTACTGTAGAAAAGGCAATCCTTGGCTTAATTAAAATTTGCGACAGTAAAAAATTATTTTTTGAAAAATTTACTATAGAAAAAACAATCCCTGGCGTAATTAAAATTTGCGACAGTAAAGAATTATTTTTTGAAAAATTTACTGTATAAAAGGCAATCCCTGGCGCAATTAAAATTTGCGACAGTATAAAATTATTTTTTGAAAAATTTACTATAGAAAAGGCAACCCTGGCGAAATTAAAATTTGCGACAGCAAAAAAATTAATTTTTGAAAAATTTACTATAGAAAAGGCAATCCCTGTCGGAATTAAAATTTGCGACTGTAAAAAATTATTTTTTGAAAAATTTACTGTAGAAAAGGCAATCCCTGGCGCAATTAAAATTTGCGACAGTAGAAAATTATTTTTTGAAAAATTTACTATAGAGAAGGCAATCCCTGGCGTATTTAAAATTTGCGACAGTAAAAAACAATTTTTTGAATAATTTACTATAGAAAAGGCAATCCCTGGCGCAATTAAAATTTGCGACAGTATAAAATTATTTTTTTGTAAAATTTACTATAGAAAAGGCAATCCCTGGCGTAATTAAAATTTGAGACAGTAAAAAATTAGTTTTTGAAAAACTTACTATAGAAAAGGCAATCCCTGGCGCAATTAAAATTTGCGATATTAGAAAATTATTTTTTGCAAAATTTACTATAGAAAAGGCAGTCCCTGGCGAAATTAAAATTTGCGACAGTAAAAAATTATTTTTTGAATAATTTACTATAGAAAAGGCAATCCCTGGCGTAATTAAAATTCGCGACAGTAAAAAATTAATTTTTGAAAAATTTACTATAGAAAAGGCAATCCCTGGCGTATTTAAAAATTGCGACAGTATAAAATTAGTTTTTGAAAAACTTACTATAGAAAAGGCAATCCCTGGCTCAATTAAAATTTGCGACAGTAGAAAATTATTTTTTGAAAAATTTACTATAGAAATGGCAATCCCTGGCGTATTTAAAATTTGCGACAGTAAAAAATTAGTTTTTGAAAAACTTACTATAGAAAAGGCAATCCCTGGCGTAATTAAAATTTGCGACAGTAAAAAATTATTTTTTGAAAAATTTACTGTAGAAAAGGCAATCCCTGGCGCAATTAAAATTTGCGACAGTAGAAAATTATTTTTTGCAAAATTTACTATAGAAAAGGCAATCCCTGGCGTATTTAAAATTTGCGACAGTAAAAAATTATTTTTTGAAAAATTTACTATAGAAATGGCAATCCCTGGCGTATTTAAAATTTGCGACAGTAAAAAAATTAGTTTTTGAAAAACTTACTATAGAAAAGGCAATCCCTGGCGTAATTAAAATTTGCGACAGTAAAAAATTATTTTTGAAAAATTTACTGTAGAAAAGGCAATCCCTGGCGTATTTAAAATTTGCGACAGTAAAAAATTAATTTTTGAAAAATTTACTATAGAAAAGGCAATCCCTGGCGTATTTAAAATTTGCGACAGTAAAAAATTAGTTTTTGAAAAACTTACTATAGAAAAGGCAATCCCTGGCTCAATTAAAATTTGCGACAGTAGAAAATTATTTTTTGAAAAATTTACTATAGAAATGGCAATCCCTGGCGTATTTAAAATTTGCGACAGTAAAAAATTAGTTTTTGAAAAACTTACTATAGAAAAGGCAATCCCTGGCGTAATTAAAATTTGCGACAGTAAAAAATTATTTTTTGAAAAATTTACTGTAGAAAAGGCAATCCCTGGCGTATTTAAAATTTGCGACAGTAAAAAATTAATTTTTGAAAAATTTACTATAGAAAAGGCAATCCCTGGCGTATTTAAAATTTGCGACAGTAAAAAATTATTTTTTGAAAAATTTACTATAGAAAAGGCAATCCCTGGCGTAATTAAAATTTGCGACAGTAAAAAATTAATTTTTGAAAAGTTTACTATAGAAATGCAATCCCTGGCGTAATTAAAATTTGCGACATTAAATAATTAATTTTGAAAAATTTACTGTAGAAAAGGCAATCCCTGGCGTATTTAAAATTTGCGACAGTAAAAAATTATTTTTTGAAAAATTTACTGTAGAAAAGGCAATCCCTGGCGTAATTAAAATTTGCGACAGTAAAAAATTATTTTTGAAAAATTTACTGTAGAAAAGGCAATCCCTGGCTTAATTAAAATTTGCGACAGTAAAGAATTATTTTTTGAAAAATTTACTATAGAAAAGACAATCCCTGGCGCAATTAAAATTTGCGACAGTAAAAAAATTAATTTTTGAAAAATTTACTGTAGAAAAGGCAATCCCTGGCGCAATCAAAATTTGCGACAGTAAAAAATTAATGTTTGAAAAATTTACTATAGAAAGGGCAATCCCTGGCGCAATTAAAATTTACGACAGTATAAAATTAAATTTTAAAAAATTTACTATAGAAATGGCAATCCCTGGCGTAATTAAAATTTGCGACAGTATAAAAATTATTTTTTGAAAAATTTACTATAGAAAAGGCAACCCTGGCGAAATTAAAATTTGCGACAGCAAAAAATTAATTTTTGAAAAATTTACTATAGAAAAGGCAATCCCTGGCGGAATTAAAATTTGCGACAGTAAAAAATTATTTTTTGAAAAATTTACTGTAGAAAAGGCAATCCCTGGCGCAATTAAAATTTGCGACAATAGAAAATTATTTTTTGAAAAAATTTACTATAGAAAAGGCAATCCCTGGCGTATTTAAAATTTGCGACAGTAAAAAATTATTTTTTGAATAATTTTCTATAGAAAAGGCAATCCCTGGCGCAATTAAAATTTGCGACAGTATAAAATTATTTTTTGTAAAATTTACTATAGAAAAGGCAATCCCTGGCGTAATTAAAATTTGCGACAGTAAAAAATTAGTTTTTGAAAAACTTACTATAGAAAAGACAATCCCTGGCGCAATTAAAATTTGCGATAGTAGAAAATTATTTTTTGCAAAATTTGCTATAGAAAAGGCAATCCCTGGCGAAATTAAAATTTGCGACAGTAAAAAATTATTTTTTGAATAATTTACTATAGAAAAGGCAATCCCTGGCGTAATTAAAATTTGCGACAGTAAAAAATTAATTTTTGAAAAATTTACTATAGAAAAGGCAATCCCTGGCGTAATTAAAACTTGCGACAGTTAAAAATTAGTTTTTGAATAATTTGCTATAGAAAAGGCAATCCCTGGCGTAATTAAAATTTGCGACAGTAAAAAATTATTTTTTGAAAAATTTACTGTAGAAAAGGCAATCCATGGCGCAATTAAGACTTGCGAGAGTAAAAAATTATTTTTTGAAAAATTTACTATAGAAAAGGCAATCCCTGGCGCAATTAAAATTTGCGACAGTATAAAATTAAATTTTGAAAAAATTTACTATAGAAAAGGCAATCCCTGGCGTAATTAAAATTTGCGACAGTATAAAATTATTTTTTGAAAAATTTACTATAGAAAAGGCAATCCCTGGCGAAATTAAAATTTGCGACAGCAAAAAATTAATTTTTGAAAAATTTACTATAGAAAAGGCAATCCCTGGCGTATTTAAAATTTGCGACAGTAAAAAATTATTTTTTGAATAATTTACTATAGAAAAGGCAATCCCTGGCGCAATTAAAATTTGCGACAGTATAAAATTATTTTTTGTAAAATTTACTATAGAAAAGGCAATCCCTGGCGAAATTAAAATTTGCGACAGTAAGAAATTAGTTTTTGAAAAACTTACTATAGAAAAGACAATCCCTGGCGTAATTAAAATTTGCGACAGTAAAAAATTAATTTTGAAAAATTTACTATAGAAAAGGCAATCCCTGGCGTAATTAAAAACTTGCGACAGTTAAAAATTAGTTTTTGAATAATTTACTATAGAAAAGGCAATCCCTGGCGTAATTAAAATTTGCGACAGTAAAAAATTATTTTTTGAAAAATTTACTGTAGAAAAGGCAATCCATGGCGCAATTAAGACTTGCGAGAGTAAAAAATTATTTTTTGAAAAATTTACTATAGAAAAGGGCAATCCCTGGCGCAATTAAAATTTGCGACAGTATAAAATTAAATTTTGAAAAATTTACTATAGAAAAGGCAATCCCTGGGGTAATTAAAATTTGCGACAGTATAAAATTATTTTTTGAAAAAATTACTATAGAAAAGGCAATCCCTGGCGAAATTAAAATTTGCGACAGCAAAAAATTAATTTTTGAAAAATTTACTATAGAAAAGGCAATCCCTGGCGGAATTAAAATTTGCGACCGTAAAAAATTATTTTTTGAAAAATTTACTGTAGAAAAGGCAATCCCTGGCGCAATTAAAATTTGCGACAGTAGAAAATTATTTTTTTAAAAATTTACTATAGAAAAGGCAATCCCTGGCGTATTTAAAATTTGCGACAGTAAAAAATTATTTTTTGAATAATTTACTACAGAAAAGGCAATCCCTGGCGTAATTAAAATTTGCGACAGTATAAAATTATTTTTTGAAAAATTTACTATAGAAAAGGCAATCCCTGGCGAAATTAAAATTTGCGACAGCAAAAAATTAATTTTTGAAAAATTTACTATAGAAAAGGCAATCCCTGGCGTATTTAAAATTTGCGACAGTAAAAAATTATTTTTTGAATAATTTACTATAGAAAAGGCAGTCCCTGGCGCAATTAAAATTTGCGACAGTATAAAATTATTTTTTGTAAAATTTACTATAGAAAAGGCAATCCCTGGCGAAATTAAAATTTGCGACAGTAAAAAATTAGTTTTTGAAAAACTTACTATAGAAAAGACAATCCCTGGCGAAATTAAAATTTGCGACAGTAAAAAATTATTTTTTGTAAAATTTACTATAGAAAAGGCAATCCCTGGCGTAATTAAAATTTGCGACAGTAAAAAATTAGTTTTTGAAAAACTTACTATAGAAAAGGCAATCCCGGGCGCAATTAAAATTTGCGATAGTAGAAAATAATTTTTTGCAAAATTTACTATAGAAAAGGCAATACCTGGCGAAATTAAAATTTGCGACAGTAAAAAATTATTTTTTGAAAAATTTACTGTAGAAAAGGCAATCCCTGGCGTAATTAAAATTTGCGACAGTAAAAAATTATTTTTTGAAAAATTTACTATAGAAAAAACAATCCCTGGCGTAATTAAAATTTGCGACAGTAAAGAATTATTTTTTGAAAAATTTACTGTATAAAAGGCAATCCCTGGCGCAATTAAAATTTGCGACAATAAAAAATTAATTTTTGAAAAATTTACTATAGAAAAGGCAATCCCTGGCGCAATTAAAATTTGCGACAGTATAAAATTAAATTTTGAAAAATTTACTATAGAAAGGGCAATCCCTGGCGTAATTAAAATTTGCGACAGTATAAAATAATTTTTTGAAAAATTTACTATAGAAAAGGCAATCCCTGGCGAAATTAAAATTTGCGACAGCAAAAAATTAATTTTTGAAAAATTTACTATAGAAAAGGCAATCTCTGGCGGAATTAAAATTTGCGACAGTAAAAAATTATTTTTTGAAAAATTTACTGTAGAAAAGGCAATCCCTGGCGCAATTAAAATTTGCGACAGTAGAAAATTATTTTTTGAAAAATTTACTATAGAAAAGGCAATCCCTGGCGTATTTAAAATTTGCGACAGTAAAAAATTATTTTTTCAATAGTTTACCATAGAAAAGGCAATCCCTGGCGCAATTAAAATTTGCGACAGTAGAAAATTATTTTTTGTAAAATTTACTATAGAAAAGGCATTCCCTGGCGTAATTAAAATTTGCGAGAGTAAAAAATTAGTTTTTGAAAAACTTACTATAGAAATGGCAATCCCTGCCGGAATTAAAATTTGCGACAGTAAAAAATTATTTTTTGAAAAATTTACTGTAGAAAAGGCAATCCCTGGCGCAATTAAAATTTGCGACAGTAGAAAATTATTTTTTGAAAAATTTACTGTAGAAAAGGCAATTCCTGGCGTATTTAAAATTTGCGACAGTAAAAAATTATTTTTTCAATAATTTACTATAGAAAATGCAATCCCTGGCGCAATTAAAATTTGGGACAGTATAAAATTATTTTTTTGTAAAATTTTCTATAGAAAAGGCAATCCCTGGCGTAATTAAAATTTGCGACAGTAAAAAATTAGTTTTTGAAAAACTTACTATAGAAAAGGCAATCCCTGGCGCAATTAAATTTTGCGATAGTAGAAAATTATTTTTTGCAAAATTTACTATAGAATAGGCAATCCCTGGCGAAATTAAAATTTGCGACAGTAAAAAATTATTTTTTGATTAATTTACTATAGAACAGGCAATCCCTGGCGTAATTAAAATTTGCGACAGTAAAAAATTAATTTTTGAAAAATTTACTATAGAAAAGGCAATCCCTGGCGTAATTAAAACTTGCGACAGTTAAAAATTAGTTTTTGAATAATTT
>CAWVNZ010000934.1:0-66172 GCA_963930735.1 Dioctria linearis | reverse complement strand
GTGAACAATTTACTATAGAAAAGGCAATCCCTGGCGCAATTAAAATTTGCAACAGTAAAAAATTATTTTTTGCAAAATTTACTGTAGAAAAGGCAATGCCTGGCGGATTTGAAATTTGCGACAGTAAAAAAATATTTTTTGAATAATTTACTATATAAAAGGCAATCCCTGGCGTAATTAAAATTTGCGACAGTAAAAAATTATTTTTTGAATAATTTACTATAGAAAAAGCAATCCCTGGCGTAATTAAAATTTACGACAGTAAAAAATTAATTTGTGAAAAATTTACTATAGAAAAGGCAATCCCTGGCGTATTTAAAATTTGCGACAGTAAAAAATTATTTTTTGAATAATTTACTATAGAAAAGGCAATCCCTGGCGTATTTAAAATTTGCGACAGTAAAAAATTATTTTTTGAAAAATTTACTATAGAAAAGGCAATCCCTGGCGCAATTACAATTTGCGACAGTAAAAAATTATTTTTTGAAAAAGTTACTGTAGAAAGGCAATCCGTGGCGCAATTAAAATTTGCGACAGTAAAAAATTATTTTTTGAAAAATTTACAATAGAAAAGGCAATCCCTGGCGTATTTAAAATTTGCGACAGTAAAAAATTATTTTTTGAATAATTTACTATAGAAAAGGCAATCCCTGGCGTAATTAAAATTTGCGACAGTAGAAAATTATTTTTTGAATAATTTACTATAGAAAAGGCAATCCCTGGCGTATTTAAAATTTGCGACAGTAAAAAATTATTTTTTTAAATAATTTACTATAGAAAAGGCAATCCCTGGCGTATTTAAAATTTGCGACAGTAAAAAATTATTTTTTGAATAATTTACTATAGAAAAGGCAATCCCTGGCGTAATTAAAATTTGCGATAGTAGAAAATTATTTTTTGAATAATTTACTATAGAAAAGGCAATCCCTGGCGCAATTAAAATTTTCGACAGTAAAAAATTATTTTTTGAATAATTTACTATAGAAAAGGCAATCCCTGGCGTATTTAATATTTGCGACATTAAAAAATTATTTTTTGAAAAACTAACTGTAGAAAAGGCAATCCCTGGCCTATTTAAAATTTGCGACAGTAAAAAATTATTTTTTTAATAATTTACTATAGAAAAGGCAATCCCTGGCGTATTTAAAATTTGCGACAGTAAAAAATTATTTTTTGAATAATTTACTATAGAAAAGGCAATCCCTTGCGCAATTAAAATTTTCGACAGTAAAAAATTATTTTTTGAATAATTTACTATAGAAAAGGCAATACCTGGCGTATTTAATATTTGCGACATTAAAAAATTATTTTTTGAAAAATTAACTGTAGAAAAGGCAATCCCTGGACTATTTAAAATTTGCGACAGTAAAAAATTATTTTTTGAATAATTTACTATAGAAAAGGCAATACCTGGCGTATTTAAAATTTGCCACAGTAAAAAATTATTTTTTGAAAAATTTACTGTAGAAAGGCAATCCCTGGCGCAATTAAAATTTGCGACAGTAGAAAATTATTTTTTGAAAAGTTTACTATAGAAAAGGCAATCCCTGGCGCAATTAAAATTTGCGACAGTAAAAAATTATTTTTTGAATAATTTACTATAGAAAAGGCAATCCCTGGCGTAATTAAAATTTGCGACAGTAGAAAATTATTTTTTGAATAATTTACTATAGAAAAGGCAATCCCTGGCGGATTTGAAGTTTGCGACAGTAAAAAATTAATTTGTGAAAAATTTACCTGGCGAAATTGAAATTTGCGAGAGTAAAAAATAATTTTTTGAATAATTTACTATAGAAAAGGCAATCCCTGGCGTAATTAAAATTTGCGACAGTTGAAAATTATTTTTTGAATAATTTACTATAGAAAAGGCAATCCTTGGCGTAATTAAAATTTGCGACAGTAGAAAATTATTTTTTGAATAATTTACTATAGAAAAGGCAATCCCTGGCGTAATTAAAATTTGCGACAGTAGAAAATTATTTTTTGAATAATTTACTATAGAAAAGGCAATCCCTGGCGTAATTAAAATTTGCGACAGTAGAAAATTATTTTTTGAATAATTTACTATAGAAAAGGCAATCCCTGGCGTATTTAAAATTTGCGACAGTAAAAAATTATTTTTTGAATAATTTACTGAAGAAAAGGCAATCCCTGGCGCAATTAAAACTTGCGATAGTAAAAAAATATTTTTTGAATAATTTACTATAGAAAAGGCAATCCCTGGCGTAATTAAAATTTGCGACAGTAGAAAATTATTTTTTGAATAATTTACTAAAGAAAAGGCAATCCCTGGCGTAATTAAAATTTGCGACAGTAGAAAATTATTTTTTGGATAATTTACTATAGAAAAGGCAATCCCTGGCGGATTTGAAGTTTGCCACAGTAAAAAATTATTTTTTGAATAATTTACTATAGAAAAGGCAATCCCTGGCGTAATTAAAATTTGCGACAGTAGAAAATTATTTTTTGAATAATTTACTATAGAAAAGGCAATCCCTGGCGTAATTAAAATTTGCGACAGTAGAAAATTATTTTTTGAATAATTTACTATAGAAAAGGCAATCCCTGGCGTAATTAAAATTTGCGACAGTAGAAAATTATTTTTTGAATAATTTACTATAGAAAAGGCAATCCCTGGCGCAATTAAAACTTGCGATAGTAAAAAATTATTTTTTGAATAATTTACTATAGAAAAGGCAATCCCTGGCGGATTTGAAATTTGCGACAGTAAAAAATTATTTTTTGAATAATTTACTATAGAAAAGGCAATCCTTGGCGTAATTAAAATTTACGACAGTAGAAAATTATTTTTTGAATAATTTACTATAGAAAAGGCAATCCCTGGCGTAATTAAAATTTGCGACAGTAAAAAATTAATTTGTGAAAAATTTACTATAGAAAAGGCAATCCCTGGCGCAATTAAAATTTGCAACAGTAAAAAATTATTTTTTGCAAAATTTACTGTAGAAAAGGCAATCCCTGGCGGAATTAAAACTTGCGATAGTAAAAAATTATTTTTTGAATAATTTACTATAGAAATGGCAATCCCTGGCGGATTTGAAATTTGCGACAGTAAAAAATTATTTTTTGAATAATTTTCTATAGAAAAGGCAATCCCTGGCGTAATTAAAATTTGCGACAGTAGAAAATTATTTTTTGAATAACTTACTATAGAAAAGGCAATCCCTGGCGCAATTAAAATTTGCAACATTAAAAAATTATTTTTTGAATAATTTACTATAGAAATGGCAATCCCTGGCGGATTTGAAACTTGCGATAGTAAAAAATTATTTTTTGAATAATTTACTATAGAAAAGGCAATCCCTGGCGTAATTAAAATTTGCGACAGTAGAAAATTATTTTTTGAATAATTTACTATAGAAAAGGCAATCCCTGGCGCAATTAAAATTTGCGACAGTAAAAAATTATTTTTTGAAAAATTTACTATAGAAAAGGTAATCCCTGGGCAATTACAATTTGCGACAGTAAAAAATTTACTGTAGAAAGGCAATCCCTGGCGCAATTAAAATTTGCGACAATAGAAAATTATTTTTTGAAAAGTTTACTATAGAAAAGGCAATCCCTGGCGTATTTAATATTTGCGACATTAAAAAATTATTTTTTGAAAAACTAACTGTAGAAAAGGCAATCCCTGGCCTATTTAAAATTTGCGACAGTAAAAAATTATTTTTTTAATAATTTACTATAGAAAAGGCAATCCCTGGCGTATTTAAAATTTGCGACAGTAAAAAATTATTTCTTGAATAATTTACTATAGAAAAGGCAATCCCTTGCGCAATTAAAATTTTCGACAGTAAAAAATTATTTTTTGAATAATTTACTATAGAAAAGGCAATACCTGGCGTATTTAATATTTGCGACATTAAAAAATTATTTTTTGAAAAATTAACTGTAGAAAAGGCAATCCCTGGCCTATTTAAAATTTGCGACAGTAAAAAATTATTTTTTGAATAATTTACTATAGAAAAGGCAATACCTGGCGTATTTAAAATTTGCCACAGTAAAAAATTATTTTTTGAAAAATTTACTGTAGAAAGGCAATCCCTGGCGCAATTAAAATTTGCGACAGTAGAAAATTATTTTTTGAAAAGTTTACTATAGAAAAGGCAATCCCTGGCGCAATTAAAATTTGCGACAGTAAAAAATTATTTTTTGAATAATTTACTATAGAAAAGGCAATCCCTGGCGTAATTAAAATTTGCGACAGTAGAAAATTATTTTTTGAATAATTTACTATAGAAAAGGCAATCCCTGGCGCAATTAAAACTTGCGATAGTAAAAAATTATTTTTTGAATAATTTACTATAGAAAAGGCAATCCCTGGCGGATTTGAAATTTGCGACAGTAAAAAATTATTTTTTGAATAATTTACTATAGAAATGGCAATCCTTGGCGTAATTAAAATTTACGACAGTAGAAAATTATTTTTTGAATAATTTACTATAGAAAAGGCAATCCCTGGCGTAATTAAAATTTGCGACAGTAAAAAATTAATTTGTGAAAAATTTACTATAGAAAAGGCAATCCCTGGCGCAATTAAAATTTGCAACAGTAAAAAATTATTTTTTGCAAAATTTACTGTAGAAAAGGCAATCCCTGGCGGAATTAAAACTTGCGATAGTAAAAAATTATTTTTTGAATAATTTACTATAGAAATGGCAATCCCTGGCGGATTTGAAATTTGCGACAGTAAAAAATTATTTTTTGAATAATTTTCTATAGAAAAGGCAATCCCTGGCGTAATTAAAATTTGCGACAGTAGAAAATTATTTTTTGAATAACTTACTATAGAAAAGGCAATCCCTGGCGCAATTAAAATTTGCAACATTAAAAAATTATTTTTTGAATAATTTACTATAGAAATGGCAATCCCTGGCGGATTTGAAACTTGCGATAGTAAAAAATTATTTTTTGAATAATTTACTATAGAAAAGGCAATCCCTGGCGTAATTAAAATTTGCGACAGTAGAAAATTATTTTTTGAATAATTTACTATAGAAAAGGCAATCCCTGGCGCAATTAAAATTTGCGACAGTAAAAAATTATTTTTTGAAAAATTTACTATAGAAAAGGTAATCCCTGGGCAATTACAATTTGCGACAGTAAAAAATTTACTGTAGAAAGGCAATCCCTGGCGCAATTAAAATATGCGACAATAGAAAATTATTTTTTGAAAAGTTTACTATAGAAAAGGCAATCCCTGGCGTATTTAATATTTGCGACATTAAAAAATTATTTTTTGAAAAACTAACTGTAGAAAAGGCAATCCCTGGCCTATTTAAAATTTGCGACAGTAAAAAATTATTTTTTTAATAATTTACTATAGAAAAGGCAATCCCTGGCGTATTTAAAATTTGCGACAGTAAAAAATTATTTTTTGAATAATTTACTATAGAAAAGGCAATCCCTTGCGCAATTAAAATTTTCGACAGTAAAAAATTATTTTTTGAATAATTTACTATAGAAAAGGCAATACCTGGCGTATTTAATATTTGCGACATTAAAAAATTATTTTTGAAAAATTAACTGTAGAAAAGGCAATCCCTGGCCTATTTAAAATTTGCGACAGTAAAAAATTATTTTTTGAATAATTTACTATAGAAAAGGCAATACCTGGCGTATTTAAAATTTGCCACAGTAAAAAATTATTTTTTGAAAAATTTACTGTAGAAAGGCAATCCCTGGCGCAATTAAAATTTGCGACAGTAGAAAATTATTTTTTGAATAATTTACTATAGAAAAGGCAATCCCTGGCGTAATTAAAATTTGCGACAGTAGAAAATTATTTTTTGAATAATTTACTATAGAAAAGGCAATCCCTGGCGTAATTAAAATTTGCGACAGTAGAAAATTATTTTTTGGATAATTTACTATAGAAAAGGCAATCCCTGGCGGATTTGAAGTTTGCCACAGTAAAAAATTATTTTTTGAATAATTTACTATAGAAAAGGCAATCCCTGGCGTAATTAAAATTTGCGACAGTAGAAAATTATTTTTTGAATAATTTACTATAGAAAAGGCAATCCCTGGCGTAATTAAAATTTGCGACAGTAGAAAATTATTTTTTGAATAATTTACTATAGAAAAGGCAATCCCTGGCGTATTTAAAATTTGCGACATAAAAAATTATTTTTTGAATAATTTACTGTAGAAAAGGCAATCCCTGGCGCAATTAAAACTTGCGATAGTAAAAAAATATTTTTTGAATAATTTACTATAGAAAAGGCAATCCCTGGCGTAATTAAAATTTGCGACAGTAGAAAATTATTTTTTGAATAATTTACTATAGAAAAGGCAATCCCTGGCGTAATTAAAATTTGCGACAGTAGAAAATTATTTTTTGGATAATTTACTATAGAAAAGGCAATCCCTGGCGGATTTGAAGTTTGCCACAGTAAAATATTATTTTTTGAATAATTTACTATAGAAAAGGCAATCCCTGGCGTAATTAAAATTTGCGACAGTAGAAAATTATTTTTTGAATAATTTACTATAGAAAAGGCAATCCCTGGCGTAATTAAAATTTGCGACAGTAGAAAATTATTTTTTGAATAATTTACTATAGAAAAGGCAATCCCTGGCGTAATTAAAATTTGCGACAGTAGAAAATTATTTTTTGAATAATTTACTATAGAAAAGGCAATCCCTGGCGCAATTAAAACTTGCGATAGTAAAAAATTATTTTTTGAATAATTTACTATAGAAAAGGCAATCCCTGGCGGATTTGAAATTTGCGACAGTAAAAAATTATTTTTTGAATAATTTACTATAGAAAAGGCAATCCTTGGCGTAATTAAAATTTACGACAGTAGAAAATTATTTTTTGAATAATTTACTATAGAAAAGGCAATCCCTGGCGTAATTAAAATTTGCGACAGTAAAAAATTAATTTGTGAAAAATTTACTATAGAAAAGGCAATCCCTGGCGCAATTAAAATTTGCAACAGTAAAAAATTATTTTTTGCAAAATTTACTGTAGAAAAGGCAATCCCTGGCGGAATTAAAACTTGCGATAGTAAAAAATTATTTTTTGAATAATTTACTATAGAAATGGCAATCCCTGGCGGATTTGAAATTTGCGACAGTAAAAAATTATTTTTTGAATAATTTTCTATAGAAAAGGCAATCCCTGGCGTAATTAAAATTTGCGACAGTAGAAAATTATTTTTTGAATAACTTACTATAGAAAAGGCAATCCCTGGCGCAATTAAAATTTGCAACATTAAAAAATTATTTTTTGAATAATTTACTATAGAAATGGCAATCCCTGGCGGATTTGAAACTTGCGATAGTAAAAAATTATTTTTTGAATAATTTACTATAGAAAAGGCAATCCCTGGCGTAATTAAAATTTGCGACAGTAGAAAATTATTTTTTGAATAATTTACTATAGAAAAGGCAATCCCTGGCGCAATTAAAATTTGCGACAGTAAAAAATTATTTTTTGAAAAATTTACTATAGAAAAGGTAATCCCTGGGCAATTACAATTTGCGACAGTAAAAAATTATTTTTTGAATAACTTACTATAGAAAAGGCAATCCCTGGCGCAATTAAAATTTGCAACATTAAAAAATTATTTTTTGAATAATTTACTATAGAAATGGCAATCCCTGGCGGATTTGAAACTTGCGATAGTAAAAAATTATTTTTTGAATAATTTACTATAGAAAAGGCAATCCCTGGCGTAATTAAAATTTGCGACAGTAGAAAATTATTTTTTGAATAATTTACTATAGAAAAGGCAATCCCTGGCGCAATTAAAATTTTCGACAGTAAAAAATTATTTTTTGAATAATTTACTATAGAAAAGGCAATCCCTGGCGTATTTAATATATGCGACATTAAAAAATTATTTTTTGAAAAACTAACTGTAGAAAAGGCAATCCCTGGCCTATTTAAAACTTGCGATAGTAAAAAATTATTTTTTGAATAATTTACTATAGAAAAGGCAATCCCTGGCGTAATTAAAATTTGCGACAGTAGAAAATTATTTTTTGAATAATTTACTATAGAAAAGGCAATCCCTGGCGCAATTAAAATTTGCGATAGTAAAAAATTATTTTTTGAATAATTTACTATAGAAAAGGCAATCCCTGGCGTAATTAAAATTTGCGACAGTAGAAAATTATTTTTTGAATAATTTACTATAGAAAAGGCAATCCCTGGCGCAATTAAAATTTGCGACAGTAAAAAATTATTTTTTGAAAAATTTACTATAGAAAAGGTAATCCCTGGGCAATTACAATTTGCGACAGTAAAAAATCTACTGTAGAAAGGCAATCCCTGGCGCAATTAAAATTTGCGACAATAGAAAATTATTTTTTGAAAAGTTTACTATAGAAAAGGCAATCCCTGGCGTATTTAATATTTGCGACATTAAAAAATTATTTTTTGAAAAACTAACTGTAGAAAAGGCAATCCCTGGCCTATTTAAAATTTGCGACAGTAAAAAATTATTTTTTTAATAATTTACTATAGAAAAGGCAATCCTTTGCGCAATTAAAATTTTCGACAGTAAAAAATTATTTTTTGAATAATTTACTATAGAAAAGGCAATCCCTGGCGTATTTAATATTTGCGACATTAAAAAATTATTTTTTGAAAAACTAACTGTAGAAAAGGCAATCCCTGGCCTATTTAAAATTTGCGACAGTAAAAAATTATTTTTTTAATAATTTACTATAGAAAAGGCAATCCCTTGCGCAATTAAAATTTTCGACAGTAAAAAATTATTTTTTGAATAATTTACTATAGAAAAGGCAATCCCTTGCGCAATTAAAATTTTCGACAGTAAAAAATTATTTTTTGAATAATTTACTATAGAAAAGGCAATCCCTGGCGTATTTAATATTTGCGACATTAAAAAATTATTTTTTGAAAAACTAACTGTAGAAAAGGCAATCCCTGGCCTATTTAAAATTTGCGACAGTAAAAAATTATTTTTTTAATAATTTACTATAGAAAAGGCAATCCCTTGCGCAATTAAAATTTTCGACAGTAAAAAATTATTTTTTGAATAATTTACTATAGAAAAGGCAATCCCTGGCGTATTTAATATTTGCGACATTAAAAAATTATTTTTTGAAAAACTAACTGTAGAAAAGGCAATCCCTGGCCTATTTAAAATTTGCGACAGTAAAAAATTATTTTTTTAATAATTTACTATAGAAAAGGCAATCCCTGGCGTATTTAAAATTTGCGACAGTAAAAAATTATTTTTTGAATAATTTACTATAGAAAAGGCAATCCCTGGCGCAATTAAAATTTGCGACAGTAGAAAATTATTTTTTGAATAATTTACTATAGAAAAGGCAATACCTGGCGTATTTAATATTTGCGACATTAAAAAATTATTTTTTGAAAAATTAACTGTAGAAAAGGCAATCCCTGGCCTATTTAAAATTTGCGACAGTAAAAAATTATTTTTTGAATAATTTACTATAGAAAAGGCAATACCTGGCGTATTTAAAATTTGCCACAGTAAAAAATTATTTTTTGAAAAATTTACTGTAGAAAGGCAATCCCTGGCGCAATTAAAATTTGCGACAGTAGAAAATTATTTTTTGAATAATTTACTATAGAAAAGGCAATCCCTGGCGTAATTAAAATTTGCGACAGTAGAAAATTATTTTTTGAATAATTTACTATAGAAAAGGCAATCCCTGGTGTAATTAAAATTTGCGACAGTAGAAAATTATTTTTTGGATAATTTACTATAGAAAAGGCAATCCCTGGCGGATTTGAAGTTTGCCACAGTAAAAAATTATTTTTTGAATAATTTACTATAGAAAAGGCAATCCCTGGCGTAATTAAAATTTGCGACAGTAGAAAATTATTTTTTGAATAATTTACTATAGAAAAGGCAATCCCTGGCGTAATTAAAATTTGCGACAGTAGAAAATTATTTTTTGAATAATTTACTATAGAAAAGGCAATCCCTGGCGTATTTAAAATTTGCGACAGTAAAAAATTATTTTTTGAATAATTTACTGTAGAAAAGGCAATCCCTGGCGCAATTAAAACTTGCGGCAGTAGAAAATTATTTTTTGAAAAGTTTACTATAGAAAAGGCAATCCCTGGCGCAATTAAAATTTGCGACAGTAAAAAATTATTTTTTGCAAAATTTACTGTAGAAAAGGCAATCCCTGGCGCAATTAAAACTTGCGATAGTAAAAAATTATTTTTTGAATAATTTACTATAGAAAAGGCAATCCCTGGCGGATTTGAAATTTGCCACAGTAAAAAATTATTTTTTGAAAAATTTACTGTAGAAAGGCAATCCCTGGCGCAATTAAAATTTGCGACAGTAGAAAATTATTTTTTGAATAATTTACTATAGAAAAGGCAATCCCTGGCGTAATTAAAATTTGCGACAGTAGAAAATTATTTTTTGAATAATTTACTATAGAAAAGGCAATCCCTGGCGTAATTAAAATTTGCGACAGTAGAAAATTATTTTTTGGATAATTTACTATAGAAAAGGCAATCCCTGGCGGATTTGAAGTTTGCCACAGTAAAAAATTATTTTTTGAATAATTTACTATAGAAAAGGTAATCCCTGGGCAATTACAATTTGCGACAGTAAAAAATTTACTGTAGAAAGGCAATCCCTGGCGCAATTAAAATTTGCGACAATAGAAAATTATTTTTTGAAAAGTTTACTATAGAAAAGGCAATCCCTGGCGTATTTAATATTTGCGACATTAAAAAATTATTTTTTGAAAAATTAACTGTAGAAAAGGCAATCCCTGGCCTATTTAAAATTTGCGACAGTAAAAAATTATTTTTTGAATAATTTACTATAGAAAAGGCAATACCTGGCGTATTTAAAATTTGCCACAGTAAAAAATTATTTTTTGAAAAATTTACTGTAGAAAGGCAATCCCTGGCGCAATTAAAATTTGCGACAGTAGAAAATTATTTTTTGAATAATTTACTATAGAAAAGGCAATCCCTGGCGTAATTAAAATTTGCGACAGTAGAAAATTATTTTTTGAATAATTTACTATAGAAAAGGCAATCCCTGGCGTAATTAAAATTTGCGACAGTAGAAAATTATTTTTTGGATAATTTACTATAGAAAAGGCAATCCCTGGCGGATTTGAAGTTTGCCACAGTAAAAAATTATTTTTTGAATAATTTACTATAGAAAAGGCAATCCCTGGCGTAATTAAAATTTGCGACAGTAAAAAATTATTTTTTGAATAATTTACTATAGAAAAGGCAATCCCTGGCGTAATTAAAATTTGCGACAGTAGAAAATTATTTTTTGGATAATTTACTATAGAAAAGGCAATCCCTGGCGGATTTGAAGTTTGCCACAGTAAAAAATTATTTTTTGAATAATTTACTATAGAAAAGGCAATCCCTGGCGTAATTAAAATTTGCGACAGTAAAAAATTATTTTTTGAATAATTTACTATAGAAAAGGCAATCCCTGGCGTAATTAAAATTTGCGACAGTAGAAAATTATTTTTTGAATAATTTACTATAGAAAAGGCAATCCCTGGCGTATTTAAAATTTGCGACAGTAAAAAATTATTTTTTGAATAATTTACTGTAGAAAAGGCAATCCCTGGCGCAATTAAAACTTGCGATAGTAAAAAAATATTTTTTGAATAATTTACTATAGAAAAGGCAATCCCTGGCGTAATTAAAATTTGCGACAGTAGAAAATTATTTTTTGAATAATTTACTATAGAAAAGGCAATCCCTGGCGTAATTAAAATTTGCGACAGTAGAAAATTATTTTTTGGATAATTTACTATAGAAAAGGCAATCCCTGGCGGATTTGAAGTTTGCCACAGTAAAAAATTATTTTTTGAATAATTTACTATAGAAAAGGCAATCCCTGGCGTAATTAAAATTTGCGACAGTAGAAAATTATTTTTTGAATAATTTACTATAGAAAAGGCAATCCCTGGCGTAATTAAAATTTGCGACAGTAGAAAATTATTTTTTGAATAATTTACTATAGAAAAGGCAATCCCTGGCGTAATTAAAATTTGCGACAGTAGAAAATTATTTTTTGAATAATTTACTATAGAAAAGGCAATCCCTGGCGCAATTAAAACTTGCGATAGTAAAAAATTATTTTTTGAATAATTTACTATAGAAAAGGCAATCCCTGGCGGATTTGAAATTTGCGACAGTAAAAAATTATTTTTTGAATAATTTACTATAGAAAAGGCAATCCTTGGCGTAATTAAAATTTACGACAGTAGAAAATTATTTTTTGAATAATTTACTATAGAAAAGGCAATCCCTGGCTTAATTAAAATTTGCGACAGTAAAAAATTAATTTGTGAAAAATTTACTATAGAAAAGGCAATCCCTGGCGCAATTAAAATTTGCAACAGTAAAAAATTATTTTTTGCAAAATTTACTGTAGAAAAGGCAATCCCTGGCGGAATTAAAACTTGCGATAGTAAAAAATTATTTTTTGAATAATATACTATAGAAATGGCAATCCCTGGCGGATTTGAAATTTGCGACAGTAAAAAATTATTTTTTGAATAATTTTCTATAGAAAAGGCAATCCCTGGCGTAATTAAAATTTGCGACAGTAAAAAATTAATTTGTGAAAAATTTACTATAGAAAAGGCAATCCCTGGCGCAATTAAAATTTGCAACAGTAAAAAATTATTTTTTGCAAAATTTACTGTAGAAAAGGCAATCCCTGGCGGAATTAAAACTTGCGATAGTAAAAAATTATTTTTTGAATAATTTACTATAGAAATGGCAATCCCTGGCGGATTTGAAATTTGCGACAGTAAAAAATTATTTTTTGAATAATTTTCTATAGAAAAGGTAATCCCTGGCGTAATTAAAATTTGCGACAGTAGAAAATTATTTTTTGAATAACTTACTATAGAAAAGGCAATCACTGGCGCAATTAAAATTTGCAACATTAAAAAATTATTTTTTGAATAATTTACTATAGAAATGGCAATCCCTGGCGGATTTGAAACTTGCGATAGTAAAAAATTATTTTTTGAATAATTTACTATAGAAAAGGCAATCCCTGGCGTAATTAAAATTTGCGACAGTAGAAAATTATTTTTTGAATAATTTACTATAGAAAAGGCAATCCCTGGCGCAATTAAAATTTGCGACAGTAAAAAATTATTTTTTGAAAAATTTACTATAGAAAAGGTAATCCCTGGGCAATTACAATTTGCGACAGTAAAAAATTTACTGTAGAAAGGCAATCCCTGGCGCAATTAAAATTTGCGACAATAGAAAATTATTTTTTGAAAAGTTTACTATAGAAAAGGCAATCCCTGGCGCAATTAAAATTTGCGACAGTAAAAAATTATTTTATGAATAATTTACTATAGAAAAGGCAATCCCTGGCGTAATTAAAATTTGCGACAGTAAAAAATTATTTTTTGAAAAATTTACTATAGAAAAGGCAATTCCTGGCGTAATTAAAATTTGCGACAGTAAAAAATTAATTTGTGAAAAATTTACTATAGAAAAGGCAATCCCTGGCGCAATTAAAATTTGCAACAGTAAAAAATTATTTTTTGCAAAATTTACTGTAGAAAAGGCAATCCCTGGCGCAATTAATACTTGCGATAGTAAAAAATTATTTTTTGAATAATTTACTATAGAAAAGGCAATCCCTGGCGGATTTGAAATTTGCGACAGTAAAAAATTATTTTTTGAATAATTTACTATAGAAAATGCAATCCCTGGCGTAATTAAAATTTGCGACAGTAGAAAATTATTTTTTGAATAATTTACTATAGAAAAGGCAATCCCTGGCGCAATTAAAATTTGCGACAGTAAAAAATTATTTTTTGAATAATTTACTATAGAAAAGGAAATCCCTGGCGTAATTAAAATTTGCGACAGTAGAAAATTATTTTTTGAATAATTTACTATAGAAAAGGCAATCCCTGGCGTAATTAAAATTTGCGACAGTATAAAATTATTTTTTGAAAAATTTACTATATAAAAGGCAATCCCTGGCGTATTTAAAATTTGCGACCGTAGAAAATTATTTTTTGAAAAATTTACTATAGAAAAGGCAATCCCTGGCGTAATTAAAATTTGCGACAGTAAAAAATTAATTTGTGAAAAATTTACTATAGAAAAGGCAATCCCTGGCGCAATTAAAATTTGCAACAGTAAAAAATTATTTTTTGCAAAATTTACTGTAGAAAAGGCAATGCCTGGCGGATTTGAAATTTGCGACAGTAAAAAATTATTTTTTGAATAATTTACTATATAAAAGGCAATCCCTGGCGTAATTAAAATTTGCGACAGTAAAAAATTATTTTTTGAATAATTTACTATAGAAAAGGCAATCCCTGGCGTAATTAAAATTTACGACAGTAAAAAATTAATTTGTGAAAAATTTACTATAGAAAAGGCAATCCCTGGCGTATTTAAAATTTGCGACAGTAAAAAATTATTTTTTGAATAATTTACTATAGAAAAGGCAATCCCTGGCGTATTTAAAATTTGCGACAGTAAAAAATTATTTTTTGAAAAATTTACTATAGAAAAGGCAATCCCTGGCGCAATTACAATTTGCGACAGTAAAAAATTATTTTTTGAAAAATTTACTGTAGAAAGGCAATCCGTGGCGCAATTAAAATTTGCGACAGTAAAAAATTATTTTTTGAAAAATTTACAATAGAAAAGGCAATCCCTGGCGTATTTAAAATTTGCGACAGTAAAAAATTATTTTTTGAATAATTTACTATAGAAAAGGCAATCCCTGGCGTAATTAAAATTTGCGACAGTAGAAAATTATTTTTTGAATAATTTACTATAGAAAAGGCAATCCCTGGCGTATTTAAAATTTGCGACAGTAAAAAATTATTTTTTTAAATAATTTACTATAGAAAAGGCAATCCCTGGCGTATTTAAAATTTGCGACAGTAAAAAATTATTTTTTGAATAATTTACTATAGAAAAGGCAATCCCTGGCGTAATTAAAATTTGCGATAGTAGAAAATTATTTTTTGAATAATTTACTATAGAAAAGGCAATCCCTGGCGCAATTAAAATTTTCGACAGTAAAAAATTATTTTTTGAATAATTTACTATAGAAAAGGCAATCCCTGGCGTATTTAATATTTGCGACATTAAAAAATTATTTTTTGAAAAATTAACTGTAGAAAAGGCAATCCCTGGCCTATTTAAAATTTGCGACAGTAAAAAATTATTTTATTAATAATTTACTATAGAAAAGGCAATCCCTGGGGTATTTAAAATTTGCGACAGTAAAAAATTATTTTTTGAATAATTTACTATAGAAAAGGCAATCCCTTGCGCAATTAAAATTTTCGACAGTAAAAAATTATTTTTTGAATAATTTACTATAGAAAAGGCAATACCTGGCGTATTTAATATTTGCGACATTAAAAAATTATTTTTTGAAAAATTAACTGTAGAAAAGGGAATCCCTGGCCTATTTAAAATTTGCGACAGTAAAAAATTATTTTTTGAATAATTTACTATAGAAAAGGCAATCCCTGGCGTATTTAAAATTTGCGACAGTAAGAAATTAATTTGTGAGAAATTTACTATAGAAAAGCAATCCCTGGGATATTTAAAATTTGCGACAGTAAAAAATTATTTTTTGAATGATTTACTATAGAAAAGGCAATCCCTGGGGTATTTAAAATTTGCGACAGTAAACAATTATTTTTTGAAAAATTAACTGTAGAAAAGGCAATCCCTGGCCTATTTAAAATTTGCGACAGTAAAAAATTATTTTTTGAATAATTTACTATAGAAAAGGCAATCCCTGGCGTAATTAAAATTTACGACAGTAAAAAATTAATTTGTGAAAAATTTACTATAGAAAAGGCAATCCCTGGCGTATTTAAAATTTGCGACAGTAAAAAATTATTTTTTGAATAATTTACTATAGAAAAGGCAATCCCTGGCGTATTTAAAATTTGCGACAGTAAAAAATTATTTTTTGAAAAATTTACTATAGAAAAGGCAATCCCTGGCGCAATTACAATTTGCGACAGTAAAAAATTATTTTTTGAAAAATTTACTGTAGAAAGGCAATCCCTGGCGCAATTAAAATTTTCGACAGTAAAAAATTATTTTTTGAATAATTTACTATAGAAAAGGCAATCCCTGGCGTATTTAATATTTGCGACATTAAAAAATTATTTTTTGAAAAATTAACTGTAGAAAAGGCAATCCCTGGCCTATTTAAAATTTGCGACAGTAAAAAATTATTTTATTAATAATTTACTATAGAAAAGGCAATCCCTGGGGTATTTAAAATTTGCGACAGTAAAAAATTATTTTTTGAATAATTTACTATAGAAAAGGCAATCCCTTGCGCAATTAAAATTTTCGACAGTAAAAATTATTTTTTGAATAATTTACTATAGAAAAGGCAATACCTGGCGTATTTAATATTTGCGACATTAAAAAATTATTTTTTGAAAAATTAACTGTAGAAAAGGGAATCCCTGGCCTATTTAAAATTTGCGACAGTAAAAAATTATTTTTTGAATAATTTACTATAGAAAAGGCAATCCCTGGCGTATTTAAAATTTGCGACAGTAAGAAATTAATTTGTGAGAAATTTACTATAGAAAAGCAATCCCTGGGATATTTAAAATTTGCGACAGTAGAAAATTATTTTTTTAATAATTTACTATAGAAAAGGCAATTCCTGGCGTAATTAAAATTTGCGACAGTATAAAATTATTTTTTGAAAAATTTACTATATAAAAGGCAATCCCTGGCGTATTTAAAATTTGCGACAGTAGAAAATTATTTTTTGAAAAATTTACTATAGAAAAGGCAATCCCTGGCGTATTTAACATTTGCGACAGTAAAAAATTATTTTTTGAAAAATTTACTATAGAAAAGGCAATCCCTGGCGAATTTAAAATTTGCGACAGTATAAAATTAATTTTTGAAAAATTTACTGTAGAAAAGGCAATCCCTGGCGCAATTAAAATTAGCGACAGTAAAAAATTATTTTTTGCAAAATTTACTGTAGAAAAGGCAATCCCTGGCGTATTTAAAATTTGCGACAGTAGAAAATTATTTTTTGAAAAATTTACTATAGAAAAGGCAATCCCTCGCGCAATTAAAATTTGCGACAGTATAAAATTATTTTTTGTAAAATTTACTATATAAAAGGCAATCCCTGGCGTATTTAAAATTTGCGACAGTAGAAAATTATTTTTTGAAAAATTTACTATAGAAAAGGCAATCCCTGGCGCAATTAAAATTTGCGACAGTAAAAAATTATTTTTTGAATAATTTACTATAGAAAAGGCAATCCCTGGCGTAATTAAAATTTGCGACAGTAGAAAATTATTTTTTGAATAATTTACTATAGAAAAGGCAATCCCTGGCGTATTTAAAATTTGCCACAGTAAAAAATTATTTTTTGAAAAATTTACTATAGAAAATGTAATCCCTGGCGCAATTACAATTTGCGACAGTAAAAAATTATTTTTTGAAAAATTTACTGTAGAAGGGCAATCCCTGGCGCAATTAAAATTTGCGGCAGTAGAAAATTATTTTTTGAAAAGTTTACTATAGAAAAGGCAATCCCTGGCGCAATTAAAATTTGCGACAGTAAAAAATTATTTTTTGCAAAATTTACTGTAGAAAAGGCAATCCCTGGCGCAATTAAAACTTGCGATAGTAAAAAATTATTTTTTGAATAATTTACTATAGAAAAGGCAATCCCTGGCGGATTTGAAATTTGCGACAGTAAAAAATTATTTTTTGAATAATTTACTATAGAAAAGGCAATCCCTGGCGCAATTAAAATTTGCGACAGTAAAAAATTATTTTTTGAATAATTTACTATAGAAAAGGCAATCCCTGGCGTAATTAAAATTCGCGACAGTAAAAAATTAATTTGTGAAAAATTTACTATAGAAAAGGCAATCCCTGGCGCAATTAAAATTTGCAACAGTAAAAAATTATTTTTTGCAAAATTTACTGTAGAAAAGGCAATCCCTGGCGCAATTAAAACTTGCGATAGTAAAAAATTATTTTTTGAATAATTTACTACAGAAAAGGCAATCCCTGGCGTAATTAAAATTTGCGATAGTATAAAATTATTTTGTGAAAAATTTACTATATAAAAGGCAATCCCTGGTGTATTTAAAATTTGCGACAGTATAAAATTATTTTTTGAAAAATTTACTATAGAAAAGGCAATCCCTGGCGTAATTAAAATTTGCGACAGTGAAAAATTAATTTGTGAAAAATTTACTATAGAAAAGGCAATCCCTGTCGCAATTAAAATTTGCAACAGTAAAAAATTATTTTTTGCAAAATTTACTATAGAAAAGGCAATCCCTGGCGTAATTAAAATTTTCGACAGTAAAAAATTAATATTTTGAAAAATTTACTATAGAAAAGGCAATCCCTGGCGTAATTAAAATTTGCGACAGTAAAAAATTAATTTGTGAAAAATTTACTATAGAAAAGGCAATCCATGGCGCAATTAAAATTTGCAACAGTAAAAAATTATTTTTTGCAAAATTTACTATAGAAAAGGCAATCCCTGGCGTAATTAAAATTTTCGACAGTAAAAAATTAATATTTTGAAAAATTTACTGTAGAAAAGGCAATCCCTGGCGTATTTAAAATTTGCGACAGTAAAAAATTATTTTATGCAAAATTTACTATAGAAAAGGCAATCCCTGGCGCAATTAAAATTTGCAACAGTAAAAAATTATTTTTTGCAAAATTTACTATAGAAAAGGCAATCCCTGGCGTAATTAAAATTTTCGACAGTAAAAAATTAAAATTTTGAAAAATTTACTGTAGAAAAGGCAATCCCTGTCGCAATTAAAATTTGCGACAGTAAAAAATTATTTTTTGAATAATTTACTATAGAAAAGGCAATACCTGGCGTAATTAAAATTTGCGACAGTAAAAAATTAATTTGTGAAAAATTTACTATAGAAAAGGCAATCCCTGGCGTATTTAAAATTTGCGACAGTAAAAAATTATTTTTTGCAAAATTTACTATAGAAAAGGCAATCCCTGGCGTAATTAAAATTTTCGACAGTAAAAAATTAATATTTTGAAAAATTTACTATAGAAAAGGCAATCCCTGGCGTAATTAAAATTTGCGACAGTAAAAAATTAATTTGTGAAAAATTTACTATAGAAAAGGCAATCCATGGCGCAATTAAAATTTGCAACAGTAAAAAATTATTTTTTGCAAAATTTACTATAGAAAAGGCAATCCCTGGCGTAATTAAAATTTTCGACAGTAAAAAATTAATATTTTGAAAAATTTACTGTAGAAAAGGCAATCCCTGGCGTATTTAAAATTTGCGACAGTAAAAAATTATTTTTTGCAAAATTTACTATAGAAAAGGCAATCCCTGGCGCAATTAAAATTTGCAACAGTAAAAAATTATTTTTTGCAAAATTTACTATAGAAAAGGCAATCCCTGGCGTAATTAAAATTTTCGACAGTAAAAAATTAATATTTTGAAAAATTTACTGTAGAAAAGGCAATCCCTGTCGCAATTAAAATTTGCGACAGTAAAAAATTATTTTTTGAATAATTTACTCTAGAAAAGGCAATCCCTGGCGTATTTAAAATTTGCGACAGTAAAACATTATTTTTTGCAAAATTTACTATAGAAAAGGCAATCCCTGGCGTATTTAAAATTTGCGACAGTAAAAAATTATTTTTTGCAAAATTTACTATAGAAAAGGTAATCCCTGGCGCAATTACAATTTGCGACAGTAAAAAATTATTTTTTTGCAAAATTTACTATAGAAAAGGCAATCCCTGGCGTATTTAAAATTTGCGACAGTATAAAATTATTTTTTGAATAATTTACTATAGAGAAGGCAATCCCTGGCGTAATTAAAATTTTCGACAGTAAAAAATTAATTTGTGAAAAATTTACTATAGAAAAGGCAATCCCCGGCGCAATTAAAATTTGCAACAGTAAAAAATTATTTTTTGCAAAATTTACTATAGAAAAGGCAATCCCTGGCGTAATTAAAATTTTCGACAGTAAAAAATTAATATTTTGAAAAATTTACTGTAGAAAAGGCAATCCCTGGCGTATTTAAAATTTGCGACAGTAAAAAATTATTTTTTGCAAAATTTACTATAGAAAAGGCAATCCCTGGCGCAATTAAAATTTGCAACAGTAAAAAATTATTTTTTGCAAAATTTACTATAGAAAAGGCAATCCCTGGCGTAATTAAAATTTTCGACAGTAAAAAATTAATATTTTGAAAAATTTACTCTAGAAAAGGCAATCCCTGTCGCAATTAAAATTTGCGACAGTAAAAAATTATTTTTTGAATAATTTACTATAGAAAAGGCAATCCCTGGCGTAATTAAAATTTGCGACAGTAAAAAATTAATTTGTGAAAAATTTACTATAGAAAAGGCAAAACATCCCTGCCGTAATTAAAATTTGAGACAGTATAAAATTATTTTTTGAAAAATTTACTATATAAAAGGCAATCCCTGGCGTATTTAAAATTTGCGACAGTAGAAAATTAATATTTTGAAAAATTTACTGTAGAAAAGGCAATCCCTGGCGAAATTGAAATTTGCGAGAGTAAAAAATTATTTTTTGAATAATTTACTATAGAAAAGGCAGTCCCTGGCGTATTAAAAATTTGCGACAGTAAAAAATTAATTTGTGAAAAATTTACCTGGCGAATTTGAAATTTGCGAGAGTAAAAAATTATTTTTTGAATAATTTACTATAGAAAAGGCAATCCCTGGCGTAATTAAAATTTGCGACAGTATAAAATTATTTTTTGAATAATTTACTATAGAAAAGGCAATACTTGGCGCACTTAAAATTTGCGACAGTAAAAAATTATTTTTTGAATAATTTACTATAGAAAAGGCAATCCCTGGCGTAATTAATATGTGTGACAGTAGAAAATTATTTTTTGAATAATTTACCATAGAAAAGGCAATCCCTGGCGCAATTAAAATTTGCGACAGTAAAAAATTATTTTTAGAAAAATTTACTATAGAAAAGGTAATCCCTGGCGCAATTACAATTTGCGACAGTAAAAAATTATTTTTTGAAAAATTTACTGTAGAAAGGCAATCCCTGGCGCAATTAAAATTTGCGACAGTAGAAAATTATTTTTTGAACAGTTTACTATAGAAAAGGCAATCCCTGGCGCAATTAAAATTTGCGACAGTAAAAAATTATTTTTTGCAAAATTTACTGTAGAAAAGGCAATCCCTGGCGCAATTAAAACTTGCGATAGTAAAAAATTATTTTTTGAATGATTTACTATAGAAAAGGCAATCCCTGGCGGATTTGAAATTTGCGACAGTAAAAAATTATTTTTTGAATAATTTACTATAGAAAAGGCAATCCCTGGCGTAATTAAAATTTGCGACAGTAGAAAATTATTTTTTGAATAATTTACTATAGAAAAGGCAATCCCTGGCGCAATTAAAATTTGCGACAGTAAAAAATAATTTTTTGAATAATTTACTATAGAAAAGGCAATCCCTGGCGTAATTAAATTTTGCGACAGTAGAAAATTATTTTTTGAATAATTTACTATAGAAAAGGCAATCCCTGGCGTATTTAAAATTTGCCACAGTAAAAAATTATTTTTTGAATAATTTACTATAGAAAAGGCAATCCCTGGCGTAATTAAAATTTGCGACAGTAGAAAATTATTTTTTGAATAATTTACTATAGAAAAGGCAATCCCTGCCGTAATTAAAATTTGAGACAGTATAAAATTATTTTTTGAAAAATTTACTATATAAAAGGCAATCCCTGGCGTATTTAAAATTTGCGACAGTAGAAAATTATTTTTTGAAAAATTTACTATAGAAAAGACAATCCCTGGCGCAATTAAAATTTGCGACAGTAAAAAATTATTTTTTAAATAATTTACTATAGAAAAAGCAATCCCTGGCGTAATTAAAATTTGCGACAGTAGAAAATTATTTTTTGAATAATTTACTATAGAAAAGGCAATCCCTGGCGCAATTAAAATTTGCGACAGTAAAAAATTATTTTTTGAATAATTTACTATAGAAAAGGCAATCCCTGGCGTAATTAAAATTTGCGACAGTAGAAAATTATTTTTTGAATAATTTACTATAGAAAAGGCAATCCCTGGCGTATTTAAAATTTGCGACAGTAAAAAATTATTTTTTGAATAATTTACTATAGAAAAGGCAATCCCTGGCGTAATTAAAATTTGCGACAGTAGAAAATTATTTTTTGAATAATTTACTATAGAAAAGGCAATCCCTGGCGTAATTAAAATTTGCGACAGTATAAAATTATTTTTTGAAAAATTTACTATAGAAAAGGCAATCCCTGGCGTATTTAAAATTTGCGACAGTAAAAAATTATTTTTTGAATAATTTACTATATAAAAGGCAATCCCTGGCGTATTTAAAATTTGCGACAGTATAAAATTATTTTTTGAAAAATTTACTATATAAAAGTCAATCCCTGGCGCAATTAAAATTTGCGACAGTAAATAATTATTTTTTGAATAATTTACTAGAGAAAAGGCAATCCCTGGCGTAATTAAAATTTGCGACAGTATAAAATTATTTTTTGAAAAATTTACTATAGAAAAGGCAATCCCTGGCGTATTTAAAATTTGCGACAGTAAAAAATTATTTTTTGAATAATTTACTATATAAAAGGCAATCCCTGGCGTATTTAAAATTTGCGACAGTAGAAAATTATTTTTTGAAAAATTTACTATAGAAAAGGCAATCCCTGGCGCAATTAAAATTTGCGACAGTAAAAATTATTTTTTGAATAATTTACTATAGAAAAGGCAATCCCTGGCGTAATTAAAATTTGCGACAGTAGAAAATTATTTTTTGAATAATTTACTATAGAAAAGGCAATCCCTGGCGCAATTAAAATTTGCGACAGTAAAAAATTATTTTTTGAATAATTTACTATAGAAAAGGCAATCCCTGGCGTAATTAAAATTTGCGACAGTAGAAAATTATTTTTTGAATAATTTACTATAGAAAAGGCAATCCCTGGCGGATTTGAAATTTGCGACATAAAAAATTATTTTTTGAATAATTTACTATAGAAAAGGCAATCCCTGGCGTAATTAAAATTTGCGACAGTAGAAAATTATTTTTTGAATAATTTACTATAGAAAAGGCAATCCCTGGCGTAATTAAAATTTGCGACAGTAGAAAATTATTTTTTGAATAATTTACTATAGAAAAGGCAATCCCTGGCGTAATTAAAAATTGCGACAGTATAAAATTATTTTTTGAAAAATTTACTAGAGAAAAGGCAATCCCTGGCGTATTTAAAATTTGCGACAGTAAAAAATTATTTTTTGAATAATTTACTATAGAAAAGGCAATCCCTGGCGTAATTAAAATTTGCGACAGTAGAAAATTATTTTTTGAATAATTTACTAGAGAAAAGGCAATCCCTGCCGTAATTAAAAATTTCGACAGTAAAAAATTATTTTTTGAAAAATTTACTATATAAAAGGCAATCCCTGGCGTATTTAAAATTTGCGACAGTAGAAAATTATTTTTTGAAAAATTTACTATAGAAAAGGCAATCCCAGGCGTAATTAAAATTTGCGACAGTAAAAAATTAATTTGTGTAAAATTTACTATAGAAAAGCATTCCCTGGCGCAATTAAAATTTGCAACAGTAAAAAATTATTTTTTGCAAAATTTACTGTAGAAAAGGCAATCCCTGGCGCAATTAAAACTTGCGATAGTAAAAAATTATTTTTTGAATAATTTACTATAGAAAAGGCAATCCCTGGCGGATTTGAAATTTGCGACAGTAAAAAATTATTTTTTGAATAATTTACTATAGAAAAGGCAATCCCTGGCGTAATTAAAATTTGCGACAGTAGAAAATAATTTTTTGAATAATTTACTATAGAAAAGGCAATCTCTGGCGCATTTAAAACTTGCGATAGTAAAAAATTATTTTTTGAATAATTTACTATAGAAAAGGCAATCCCTGGCGTAATTAAAATTTGCGACAGTTGAAAATTATTTTTTGAATAATTTACTATAGAAAAGGCAATCCCTGGCGCACTTAAAATTTGCGACAGTAAAAAATTATTTTTTGAATAATTTACTATAGAAAAGGCAATCCCTGGCGTAATTAAAATTTGCGACAGTAGAAAATTATTTTTTTAATAATTTACTATAGAAAAGGCAATCCCTGGCGCAATTAAAATTTGCGACAGTAAAAAATTATTTTTTGAAAAATTTACTATAGAAAAGGTAATCCCTGGCGCATTTACAATTTGCGACAGTAAAAAATTATTTTTTGAAAAATTTACTGTAGAAAGGCAATCCCTGGCGCAATTAAAATTTGTGACAGTAGAAAATTATTTTTTGAAAAGTTTACTATAGAAAAGGCAATCCCTGGCGCAATTAAAATTTGCGACAGTAAACGATTATTTTTTGCAAAATTTACTGTAGAAAAGGCAATCCCTAGCGCAATTAAAACTTGCGATAGTAAAAAATTATTTTTTGAATAATTTACTATAGAAAAGGCAATCCCTGGCGTAATTAAAATTTGCGACAGTAGAAAATTATTTTTTGAATATTTTACTATAGAAAAGGCAATCCCTGGCGCAATTAAAATTTGCGACAGTAAAAAATTATTTTTTGAATAATTTACTATAGAAAAGGCAATCCCTGGCGTAATTAAAATTTGCGACAGTAGAAAATTATTTTTTGAATAATTTACTATAGAAAAGGCAATCCCTGGCGTATTTAAAATTTGCGACAGTAAAAAATTATTTTTTGAATAATTTACTATAGAAAAGGCAATCCCTGGCGTAATTAAAATTTGCGACAGTAGAAAATTATTTATTGAATAATTTACTATAGAAAAGGCAATCCCTGGCGTAATTAAAATTTGCGACAGTATAAAATTATTTTTTGATAAATTTACTATAGAAATGGCAATCCCTGTCGTTTTTAAAATTTGCGACAGTAAAAAATTATTTTTTGAATAATTTACTATATAAAAGGCAATCCCTGGCGTATTTAAAATTTGCGACAGTATAAAATTATTTTTTGAAAAATTTATTATAGAAAAGGCAATCCCTGGCGCAATTAAAATTTGCGACAGTAAAAAATTATTTTTTGAATAATTTACTATAGAAAAGGCAATCCCTGGCGTAATTAAAATTTGCGACAGTATAAAATTATTATTTGAAAAATTTACTATAGAAAAGGCAATCCCTGGCGTATTTAAAATTTGCGACAGTAAAAAATTATTTTTTGAATAATTTACTATATAAAAGGCAATCCCTGGCGTATTAAAATTTGCGACAGTAGAAAATTATTTTTTGAAAAATTTACTATAGAAAAGGCAATCCCTGGCGCAATTAAAATTTGCGACAGTAAAAATTATTTTTTGAATAATTTACTATAGAAAAGGCAATCCCTGGCGTAATTAAAATTTGCGACAGTAGAAAATTATTTTTTGAATAATTTACTATAGAAAAGGCAATCCCTGGCGTAATTAAAAATTGCGACAGTATAAAATTATTTTTTGAAAAATTTACTATATAAAAGGCAATCCCTGGCGTATTTAAAATTTGCGACAGTAGAAAATTATTTTTTGAAAAATTTACTATAGAAAAGGCAATCCCTGGCGTAATTAAAATTTGCGACAGTAAAAAATTAATTTATGTAAAATTTACTATAGAAAAGGCATTCCCTGGCGCAATTAAAATTTGCAACAGTAAAAAATTATTTTTTGGAAAATTTACTGTAGAAAAGGAAATCCCTGGCGCAATTAAAACTTGCGATAGTAAAAAATTATTTTTTGAATAATTTACTATAGAAAAGGCAATCCCTGGAGGATTTGAAATTTGCGACAGTAAAAAATTATTTTTTGAATAATTAACTATAGAAAAGGCAATCCCAGGCGTAATTAAAATTTGCGACAGTAGAAAATAATTTTTTGAATAATTTACTATAGAAAAGGCAATCCCTGGCGCAATTAAAACTTGCGATAGTAAAAAATTATTTTTTGAATAATTTACTATAGAAAAGGCAATCCCTGGCGTAATTAAAATTTGCGACAGTAGAAAATTATTTTTTGAATAATTTACTATAGAAAAGGCAATCCCTGGCGCAATTAAAATTTGCGACAGTAAAAAATTATTTTTTGAAAAATTTACTATAGAAAAGGTAATCCCTGGCGCAGTTACAATTTGCGACAGTAAAAAATTATTTTTTGAAAAATTTACTGTAGAAAGGCAATCCCTGGCGCAATTAAAATTTGTGACAGTAGAAAATTATTTTTTGAAAAGTTTACTATAGAAAAGGCAATCCCTGGCGCAATTAAAATTTGCGACAGTAAACAATTATTTTTTGAAAAATTTACTGTAGAAAAGGCAATCCCTGGCGCAATTAAAACTTGCGATAGTAAAAAATTATTTTTTGAATTATTTACTATAGAAAAGGCAATCCCTGGCGTAATTAAAATTTGCGACAGTAGAAAATTATTTTTTGAATAATTTACTATAGAAAAGGCAATCCCTGGCGCAATTAAAATTTGCGACAGAAAAAAATTATTTTTTGAATAATTTACTATAGAAAAGGCAATCCCTGGCGTAATTAAAATTTGCGACAGTAGAAAATTATTTTTTGAATAATTTACTATAGAAAAGGCAATCCCTGGCGTATTTAAAATTTGCGACAGTAAAAAATTATTTTTTGAATAATTTACTATAGAAAAGGCAATCCCTGGCGTAATTAAAATTTGCGACAGTAGAAAAATATTTTTTGAATAATTTACTATAGAAAAGGCAATCCCTGGCGTAATTAAAATTTGCGACAGTATAAAATTATTTTTTGAAAAATTTACTATAGAAAAGGCAATCCCTGGCGTATTTAAAATTTGCGACAGTAAAAAATTATTTTTTGAATAATTTACTATATAAAAGGCAATCCCTGGCGTATTTAAAATTTGCGACAGTATAAAATTATTTTTTGAAAAATTTACTATAGAAAAGGCAATCCCTGGCGCAATTAAAATTTGCGACAGTAAAAAATTATTTTTTGAATAATTTACTATAGAAAAGGCAATCCCTGGCGTAATTAAAATTTGCGACAGTATAAAATTATTTTTTGAAAAATTTACTATAGAAAAGGCAATCCCTGGCGTATTTAAAATTTGCGACAGTAAAAAATTATTTTTTGAATAATTTACTATATAAAAGGCAATCCCTGGCGTATTAAAATTTGCGACAGTAGAAAATTATTTTTTGAAAAATTTACTATAGAAAAGGCAATCCCTGGCGTATTTAAAATTTGCGACAGTAAAAAATTATTTTTTGAATAATTTACTATATAAAAGGCAATCCCTGGCGTATTTAAAATTTGCGACAGTATAAAATTATTTTTTGAAAAATTTACTATAGAAAAGGCAATCCCTGGCGCAATTAAAATTTGCGACAGTAAAAAATTATTTTTTGGATAATTTACTATAGAAAAGGCAATCCCTGGCGTAATTAAAATTTGCGACAGTATAAAATTATTTTTTGAAAAATTTACTATAGAAAAGGCAATCCCTGGCGTATTTAAAATTTGCGACAGTAAAAAATTATTTTTTGAATAATTTACTATATAAAAGGCAATCCCTGGCGTATTAAAATTTGCGACAGTAGAAAATTATTTTTTGAAAAATTTACTATAGAAAAGGCAATTCCTGGCGCAATTAAAATTTGCGACAGTAAAAATTATTTTTTGAATAATTTACTATAGAAAAGGCAATCCCTGGCGTAATTAAAATTTGCGACAGTAGAAAATTATTTTTTGAATAATTTACTATAGAAAAGGCAATCCCTGGCGTAATTAAAAATTGCGACAGTATAAAATTATTTTTTGAAAAATTTACTATATAAAAGGCAATCCCTGGCGTATTTAAAATTTGCGACAGTAGAAAATTATTTTTTGAAAAATTTACTATAGAAAAGGCAATCCCTGGCGTAATTAAAATTTGCGACAGTAAAAAATTAATTTATGTAAAATTTACTATAGAAAAGGCATTCCCTGGCGCAATTAAAATTTGCAACAGTAAAAAATTATTTTTTGCAAAATTTACTGTAGAAAAGGCAATCCCTGGCGCAATTAAAACTTGCGATAGTAAAAAATTATTTTTTGAATAATTTACTATAGAAAAGGCAATCCCTGGCGGATTTGAAATTTGCGACAGTAAAAAATTATTTTTTGAATAATTAACTATAGAAAAGGCAATCCCTGGCGTAATTAAAATTTGCGACAGTAGAAAATAATTTTTTGAATAATTTACTATAGAAAAGGCAATCCCTGGCGCAATTAAAACTTGCGATAGTAAAAAATTATTTTTTGAATAATTTACTATAGAAAAGGCAATCCCTGGCGTAATTAAAATTTGCTACATTTGAAAATTATTTTTTGAATAATTTACTATAGAAAAGGCAATCCCTGGCGCACTTAAAATTTGCGACAGTAAAAAATTATTTTTTGAATAATTTACTATAGAAAAGGCAATCCCTGGCGTAATTAAAAATTGCGACAGTATAAAATTATTTTTTGAAAAATTTACTATATAAAAGGCAATCCCTGGCGTATTTAAAATTTGCGACAGTAGAAAATTATTTTTTGAAAAATTTACTATAGAAAAGGCAATCCCTGGCGTAATTAAAATTTGCGACAGTAAAAAATTAATTTATGTAAAATTTACTATAGAAAAGGCAATCCCTGGCGTAATTAAAATTTGCGACAGTAGAAAAATATTTTTTGAATAATTTACTATAGAAAAGGCAATCCCTGGCGTAATTAAAATTTGCGACAGTAGAAAATAATTTTTTGAATAATTTACTATAGAAAAGGCAATCCCTGGCGCAATTAAAACTTGCGATAGTAAAAAATTATTTTTTGAATAATTTACTATAGAAAAGGCAATCCCTGGCTTAATTAAAATTTGCTACAGTTGAAAATTATTTTTTGAATAATTTACTATAGAAAAGGCAATCCCTGGCGCACTTAAAATTTGCGACAGTAAAAAATTATTTTTTGAATAATTTACTATAGAAAAGGCAATCCCTGGCGTAATTAAAATTTGCGACAGTAGAAAATTATTTTTTGAATAATTTACTATAGAAAAGGCAATCCCTGGCGCAATTAAAATTTGCGACAGTAAAAAATTATTTTTTGTAAAATTTACTATAGAAAAGGTAATCCCTGGCGCAGTTACAATTTGCGACAGTAAAAAATTATTTTTTGAAAAATTTACTGTAGAAAGGCAATCCCTGGCGCAATTAAAATTTGTGACAGTAGAAAATTATTTTTTGAAAAGTTTACTATAGAAAAGGCAATCCCTGGCGCAATTAAAATTTGCGACAGTAAAAAATTATTTTTTGCAAAATTTACTGTAGAAAAGGCAATCCCAGGCGCAATTAATATTTGCGACAGTAAAAAATTATTTTTTGAATAATTTACTATAGAAAAGGCAATCCCTGGCGTAATTAAAATTTGCGATAGTAAAAAATTATTTTTTGAATAATTTACTATAGAAAAGGCAATCCCTGGCGTAATTAAAATTTGCGACAGTAGAAAATTATTTTTTGAATAATTTACTATAGAAAAGGCAATCCCTGGCGCAATTAAAATTTGCGACAGTAAAAAATTATTTTTTGAAAAATTTACTATAGAAAAGGTAATCCCTGGCGCAGTTACAATTTGCGACAGTAAAAAATTATTTTTTGAATAACTTACTATATAAAAGGCAATCCCTGGCGTATTAAAATTTGCGACAGTAGAAAATTATTTTTTGAAAAATTTACTATAGAAAAGGCAATCCCTGGCGTATTTAAAATTTGCGACAGTAAAAAATTATTTTTTGAATAATTTACTATATAAAAGGCAATCCCTGGCGTATTTAAATTTTGCGACAGTATAAAATTATTTTTTGAAAAATTTACTATAGAAAAGGCAATCCCTGGCGCAATTAAAATTTGCGACAGTAAAAAATTATTTTTTGGATAATTTACTATAGAAAAGGCAATCCCTGGCGTAATTAAAATTTGCGACAGTATAAAATTATTTTTTGAAAAATTTACTATAGAAAAGGCAATCCCTGGCGTATTTAAAATTTGCGACAGTAAAAAATTATTTTTTGAATAATTTACTATATAAAAGGCAATCCCTGGCGTATTAAAATTTGCGACAGTAGAAAATTATTTTTTGAAAAATTTACTATAGAAAAGGCAATTCCTGGCGCAATTAAAATTTGCGACAGTAAAAATTATTTTTTGAATAATTTACTATAGAAAAGGCAATCCCTGGCGTAATTAAAATTTGCGACAGTAGAAAATTATTTTTTGAATAATTTACTATAGAAAAGGCAATCCCTGGCGTAATTAAAAATTGCGACAGTATAAAATTAATTTTTGAAAAATTTACTATATAAAAGGCAATCCCTGGCGTATTTAAAATTTGCGACAGTAGAAAATTATTTTTTGAAAAATTTACTATAGAAAAGGCAATCCCTGGCGTAATTAAAATTTGCGACAGTAAAAAATTAATTTATGTAAAATTTACTATAGAAAAGGCATTCCCTGGCGCAATTAAAATTTGCAACAGTAAAAAATTATTTTTTGCAAAATTTACTGTAGAAAAGGCAATCCCTGGCGCAATTAAAACTTGCGATAGTAAAAAATTATTTTTTGAATAATTTACTATAGAAAAGGCAATCCCTGGCGGATTTGAAATTTGCGACAGTAAAAAATTATTTTTTGAATAATTAACTATAGAAAAGGCAATCCCTGGCGTAATTAAAATTTGCGACAGTAGAAAATAATTTTTTGAATAATTTACTATAGAAAAGGCAATCCCTGGCGCAATTAAAACTTGCGATAGTAAAAAATTATTTTTTGAATAATTTACTATAGAAAAGGCAATCCCTGGCGTAATTAAAATTTGCTACAGTTGAAAATTATTTTTTGAATAATTTACTATAGAAAAGGCAATCCCTGGCGCACTTAAAATTTGCGACAGTAAAAAATTATTTTTTGAATAATTTACTATAGAAAAGGCAATCCCTGGCGTAATTAAAATTTGCGACAGTAGAAAATTATTTTTTGAATAATTTACTATAGAAAAGGCAATCCCTGGCGCAATTAAAATTTGCGACAGTAAAAAATTATTTTTTGTAAAATTTACTATAGAAAAGGTAATCCCTGGCGCAGTTACAATTTGCGACAGTAAAAAATTATTTTTTGAAAAATTTACTGTAGAAAGGCAATCCCTGGCGCAATTAAAATTTGTGACAGTAGAAAATTATTTTTTGAAAAGTTTACTATAGAAAAGGCAATCCCTGGCGCAATTAAAATTTGCGACAGTAAAAAATTATTTTTTGCAAAATTTACTGTAGAAAAGGCAATCCCAGGCGAAATTAATATTTGCGACAGTAAAAAATTATTTTTTGAGTAATTTACTATAGAAAAGGCAATCCCTGGCGTAATTAAAATTTGCGATAGTAAAAAATTATTTTTTGAATAATTTACTATAGAAAAGGCAATCCCTGGCGCAATTAAAATTTGCAACAGTAAACAATTATTTTTTGCAAAATTTACTGTAGAAAAGGCAATCCCTGGCGCAATTAAAACTTGCGATAGTAAAAAATTATTTTTTGAATAATTTACTATAGAAAAGGCAATCCCTGGCGTAATTAAAATTTGCGACAGCAGAAAATTATTTTTTGAATAATTTACTATAGAAAAGGCAATCCCTGGCGCAATTAAAATTTGCGACAGTAAAAAATTATTTTTTGAATAATTTACTATAGAAAAGGCAATCCCTGGCGTATTTAAAATTTGCGACAGTAAAAAATTATTTTTTGAATAATTTACTATATAAAAGGCAATCCCTGGCGTATTAAAATTTGCGACAGTAGAAAATTATTTTTTGAAAAATTTACTATAGAAAAGGCAATCCCTGGCGCAATTAAAATTTGCGACAGTAAAAATTATTTTTTGAATAATTTTACTATAGAAAAGGCAATCCCTGGCGTAATTAAAATTTGCGACAGTAGAAAATTATTTTTTGAATAATTTACTATAGAAAAGGCAATCCCTGGCGTAATTAAAAATTGCGACAGTATAAAATTATTTTTTGAAAAATTTACTATAGAAAAGGCAATCCCTGGCGTAATTAAAATTTGCGACAGTATAAAATTATTTTTTGAAAAATTTACTATAGAAAAGGCAATCCCTGGCGTATTTAAAATTTGCGACAGTAAAAAAATTATTTTTTGAATAATTTACTATATAAAAGGCAATCCCTGGCGTATTAAAATTTTGCGACAGTAGAAAATTATTTTTTGAAAAAATTTACTATAGAAAAGGCAATCCCTGGCGCAATTAAAATTTGCGACAGTAAAAATTATTTTTTGAATAATTTACTATAGAAAAGGCAATCCCTGGCGTAATTAAAATTTGCGACAGTAGAAAATTATTTTTTGAATAATTTACTATAGAAAAGGCAATCCCTGGCGCAATTAAAATTTGCGACAGTAAAAAATTATTTTTTGAAAAATTTACTATAGAAAAGGTAATCCCTGGCGCAGTTACAATTTGCGACAGTAAAAAATTATTTTTTGAAAAATTTACTGTGGAAAGGCAATCCCTGGCGCAATTAAAATTTGTGACAGTAGAAAATTATTTTTTGAAAAGTTTACTATAGAAAAGGCAATCCCTGGCGCAATTAAAATTTGCAACAGTAAACAATTATTTTTTGCAAAATTTACTGTAGAAAAGGCAATCCCTGGCGCAATTAAAACTTGCGATAGTAAAAAATTATTTTTTGAATAATTTACTATAGAAAAGGCAATCCCTGGCGTAATTAAAATTTGCGACAGTAGAAAATTATTTTTGAATAATTTACTATAGAAAAGGCAATCCCTGGCGCAATTAAAATTTGCGACAGTAAAAAATTATTTTTTGAATAATTTACTATAGAAAAGGCAATCCCTGGCGTAATTAAAATTTGCGACAGTAGAAAATTATTTTTTGAATAATTTACTATAGAAAAGGCAATCCCTGGCGTATTTAAAATTTGCGACAGTAAAAAATTATTTTTGAATAATTTACTATAGAAAAAGGCAATCCCTGGCGTAATTAAAATTTGCGACAGTAGAAAATTATTTTTTGAATAATTTACTATAGAAAAGGCAATCCCTGGCGTAATTAAAATTTGCGACAGTATAAAATTATTTTTTGAAAAATTTACTATAGAAAAGGCAATCCCTGGCGTATTTAAAATTTGCGACAGTAAAAAATTATTTTTTGAATAATTTACTATATAAAAGGCAATCCCCTGGCGTATTTAAAATTTGCGACAGTATAAAATTATTTTTTGAAAAATTTACTATAGAAAAGGCAATCCCTGGCGCAATTAAAATTTGCGACAGTAAAAAATTATTTTTTTGAATAATTTACTATAGAAAAGGCAATCCCTGGCGTAATTAAAATTTGCGACAGTATAAAAATTATTTTTTGAAAAATTTACTATAGAAAAGGCAATCCCTGGCGTATTTAAAATTTGCGACAGTAAAAAATTATTTTTTGAATAATTTACTATATAAAAGGCAATCCCTGGCGTATTAAAATTTGCGACAGTAGAAAATTATTTTTTGAAAAATTTACTATAGAAAAGGCAATCCCTGGCGCAATTAAAATTTGCGACAGTAAAAATTATTTTTTGAATAATTTACTATAGAAAAGGCAATCCCTGGCGTAATTAAAATTTGCGACAGTAGAAAATTATTTTTTGAATAATTTACTATAGAAAAGGCAATCCCTGGCGTAATTAAAAATTGCGACAGTATAAAATTATTTTTTGAAAAATTTACTATATAAAAGGCAATCCCTGGCGTATTTAAAATTTGCGACAGCAGAAAATTATTTTTTGAAAAATTTACTATAGAAAAGGCAATCCTGGCGTCATTAAAATTTGCGACAGTAAAAAATTAATTTATGTAAAATTTACTATAGAAAAGGCATTCCCTGGCGCAATTAAAATTTGCAACAGTAAAAAAATTATTTTTTGCAAAATTTACTGTAGAAAAGGCAATCCCTGGCGCAATTAAAACTTGCGATAGTAAAAAATTATATTTTGAATAATTTACTATAGAAAAGGCAATCCCTGGCGGATTTGAAATTTGCGACAGTAAAAAATTATTTTATGAATAATTAACTATAGAAAAGGCAATCCCTGGCGCAATTAAAATTTGCGACAGTAGAAAATAATTTTTTGAATAATTTACTATAGAAAAGGCAATCCCTGGCGCAATTAAAACTTGCGATAGTAAAAAATTATTTTTTGAATAATTTACTATAGAAAAGGCAATCCCTGGCGTAATTAAAATTTGCTACAGTTGAAAATTATTTTTTGAATAATTTACTATAGAAAAGGCAATCCCTGGCGTAATTAAAATTTGCTACAGTTGAAAATTATTTTTTGAATAATTTACTATAGAAAAGGCAATCCCTGGCGCACTTAAAATTTGCGACAGTAAAAAATTATTTTTTGAATAATTTACTATAGAAAAGGCAATCCCTGGCGTAATTAAAATTTGCGACAGTAGAAAATTATTTTTTGAATAATTTACTATAGAAAAAGGCAATCCCTGGCGCAATTAAAATTTGCGACAGTAAAAAATTATTTTTTGAAAAATTTACTGTAGAAAGGCAATCCCTGGCGCAATTAAAATTTGTGACAGTAGAAAATTATTTTTTGAATAATTTACTATAGAAAAGGCAATCCCTGGCGTAATTAAAATTTGCGACAGTAGAAAATTATTTTTTGAAAAATTTACTATAGAAAAGGCAATCCCTGGCGTATTTAAAATTTGCGACAGTAAAAAATTATTTTTTGAATAATTTACTATATAAAAGGCAATCCCTGGCGTATTTAAAATTTGCGACAGTATAAAATTATTTTTTGAAAAATTTACTATAGAAAAGGCAATCCCTGGCGCAATTAAAATTTGCGACAGTAAAAAATTATTTTTTTGAATAATTTACTATAGAAAAGGCAATCCCTGGCGTAATTAAAATTTGCGACAGTATAAAATTATTTTTTGAAAAATTTACCATAGAAAAGGCAATCCCTGGCGTATTTAAAATTTGCGACAGTAAAAAATTATTTTTTGAATAATTTACTATATAAAAGGCAATCCCTGGCGTATTAAAATTTGCGACAGTACAAAATTATTTTTTGAAAAATTTACTATAGAAAAGGCAATCCCTGGCGTATTTAAAATTTGCGACAGTAAAAAATTATTTTTTGAATAATTTACTATACAAAAGGCAATCCCTGGCGTATTTAAAATTTGCGACAGTATAAAATTATTTTTTGAAAAATTTACTATAGAAAAGGCAATCCCTGGCGCAATTAAAATTTGCGACAGTAAAAAATTATTTTTTGAATAATTTACTATAGAAAAGGCAATCCCTGGCGTAATTAAAATTTGCGACAGTATAAAATTATTTTTTGAAAAATTTACTATAGAAAAGGCAATCCTGGCGTATTTAAAATTTGCGACAGTAAAAAAATTATTTTTTGAATAATTTACTATATAAAAGGCAATCCCTGGCGTATTAAAATTTGCGACAGTAGAAAATTATTTTTTGAAAAATTTTACTATAGAAAAGGCAATCCCTGGCGCAATTAAAATTTGCGACAGTAAAAATTATTTTTTGAATAATTTACTATTGAAAGGCAATCCCTGGCGTAATTAAAATTTGCGACAGTAGAAAATTATTTTTTGAATAATTTACTATAGAAAAGGCAATCCCTGCCGTAATTAAAAATTGCGACAGTATAAAATTATTTTTTGAAAAAATTTACTATATAAAAAGGCAATCCCTGGCGTATTTAAAATTTGCGACAGTAGAAAATTATTTTTTGAAAAATTTACTATAGAAAAGGCAATCCCTGGCGTAATTAAAATTTGCGACAGTAAAAAATTAATTTATGTAAAATTTACTATAGAAAAGGCATTCCCTGGCGCAATTAAAATTTGCAACAGTAAAAAATTATTTTTTGCAAAATTTACTGTAGAAAAGGCAATCCCTGGCGCAATTAAAACTTGCGATAGTAAAAAATTATTTTTTGAATAATTTACTATAGAAAAGGCAATCCCTGGCGGATTTGAAATTTGCGACAGTAAAAAATTATTTTTTGAATAATTAACTATAGAAAAGGCAATCCCTGGCGTAATTAAAATTTGCGACAGTAGAAAATAATTTTTTGAATAATTTACTATAGAAAAGGCAATCCCTGGCGCAATTAAAACTTGCGATAGTAAAAAATTATTTTTTGAATAATTTACTATAGAAAAGGCAATCCCTGGCGTAATTAAAATTTGCTACAGTTGAAAATTATTTTTTGAATAATTTACTATAGAAAAAGGCAATCCCTGGTGCACTTAAAATTTGCGATAGTAAAAAATTATTTTTTGAATAATTTACTATAGAAAAGGCAATCCCTGGCGTAATTAAAATTTGCGACAGTAGAAAATTATTTTTTGAATAATTTACTATAGAAAAGGCAAATCCCTGGCGCAATTAAAATTTGCGACAGTAAAAAATTATTTTTTGAAAAATTTACTATAGAAAAGGTAATCCCTGGCGCAGTTACAATTTGCGACAGTAAAAAATTTTTTGAAAAATTTACTGTAGAAAGGCAATCCCTGGCGCAATTAAAATTTGTGACAGTAGAACATTATTTTTTGAAAAGTTTACTATAGAAAAGGCAATCCCTGGCGCAATTAAAATTTGCGACAGTAAAAAATTATTTTTTTGCAAAATTTACTGTAGAAAAGGCAATCCCAGGCGCAATTAATATTTGCGACAGTAAAAAATTATTTTTTGAATAATTTACTATAGAAAAGGCAATCCCTGGCGTAATTAAAATTTGCGATAGTAAAAAATAATTTTTTGAATAATTTACTATAGAAAAGGCAATCCCTGGCGTAATTAAAATTTGCGACAGTAGAAAATTATTTTTTGAATAATTTACTATAGAAAAGGCAATCCCAGGCGCAATTAAAATTTGCGACAGTAAAAAAATTATTTTTTGAAAAAATTTACTATAGAAAAGGTAATCCCTGGCGCAATTACAAATTGCGACAGTAAAAAAATTATTTTTTGAAAAATTTACTGTAGAAAGGCAATCCCTGGCGCAATTAAAATTTTCGACAGTGGAAAAAATATTTTTTGAAAAGTTTACTATAGAAAAGGCTATCCCTGGCGCAATTAAAATTTGTGACAGTAAAAAATTATTTTTTGCAAAATTTACTATAGAAAAGGCAATCCCTGGAGTAATTAAAATTTGCGACAGTAGAAAATTATTTTTTGAATAATTTACTATAGAAAAGGCAATCCCTGGCGCAATTAAAATTTTCGACAGTAAAAAATTATTTTTTGTATAATTTACTATAGAAAAGGCAATCCCTGGCGTATTTAATATTTGCGACATTAAAAAATTATTTTTTGAAAAATTAACTGTAGAAAAGGGCAATCCCTGGCCTTATTTAAAATTTGCGACAGTAAAAAAATTATTTTTTGAATAATTTACTATAGAGAAGGCAATCCCTGGCGTATTTAAAATTTGCGACAGTAAAAAATTATTTTTTGAATAATTTACTATAGAAAAGGCAATCCCTGGCGCAATTAAAATTTTCGACAGTAAAAAAATTATTTTTGAATAATTTACTATAGAAAAGGCAATCCCTGCCGTAATTAAAAATTGCGACAGTATAAAATTATTTTTGAAAAATTTACTATATAAAAGGCAATCCCTGGCGTATTTAAAATTTGCGACAGTAGAAAATTATTTTTTGAAAAAATTTTCTATAGAAAAGGCAATCCCTGGCGTAATTAAAATTTGCGACAGTAAAAAATTAATTTATGTAAAAATTTACTATAGAAAAGGCATTCCCTGGCGCAATTAAAATTTGCAACAGTAAAAAATTATTTTTTGCAAAATTTACTGTAGAAAAGGCAATCCCTGGCGCAATTAAAACTTGCGATAGTAAAAAATTATTTTTTTGAATAATTTACTATAGAAAAGGCAATCCCTGGCGGATTTGAAATTTGCGACAGTAAAAAATTATTTTTTGAATAATTAACTATAGAAAAGGCAATCCCTGGCGTAATTAAAATTTGCGACAGTAGAAAATAATTTTTTGAATAATTTACTATAGAAAAGGCAATCCCTGGCGCAATTAAAAACTTGCGATAGTAAAAAATTATTTTTTGAATAATTTACTATAGAAAAGGCAATCCCTGGCGTAATTAAAATTTGCTACAGTTGAAAATTATTTTTTGAATAATTTACTATAGAAAAGGCAATCCCTGGTGCCACTTAAAATTTGCGATATTAAAAAAATTATTTTTTGAATAATTTACTATAGAAAAGGCAATCCCTGGCGTAATTAAAATTTGCGACAGTAGAAAATTATTTTTTTGAATAATTTACTATAGAAAAGGCAATCCCTGGCGCAATTAAAATTTGCGACAGTAAAAAAATTATTTTTTTGAAAAATTTACTATAGAAAAGGTAATCCCTGGCGCAGTTACAATTTGCGACAGTAAAAAAATTATTTTTTGAAAAATTTACTGTAGAAAGGCAATCCCTGGCGCAATTAAAATTTGTGACAGTAGAACATTATTTTTTGAAAAGTTTACTATAGAAAAGGCAATCCCTGGCGCAATTAAAATTTGCGACAGTAAAAAATTATTTTTTGCAAAATTTACTGTAGAACAGGCAATCCCAGGCGCAATTAGTATTTGCGACAGTAAAAAATTATTTTTTGAATAATTTACTATAGAAAAGGCAATCCCTGGCGTAATTAAAATTTGCGATAGTAAAAAATTATTTTTTGAATAATTTACTATTATAGAAAAGGCAATCCCTGGCGTAATTAAAATTTGCGACAGTAGAAAATTATTTTTTGAATAATTTACTATAGAAAAGGCAATCCCAGGCGCAATTAAAATTTGCGACAGTAAAAAATTATTTTTTGAAAAATTTACTATAGAAAAGGTAATCCCTGGCGCAATTACAAATTGCGACAGTAAAAAATTATTTTTTGAAAAATTTACTGTAGAAAGGCAATCCCTGGCGCAATTAAAATTTTCGACAGTGGAAAAATATTTTTTGAAAAGTTTACTATAGAAAAGGCTATCCCTGGCGCAATTAAAATTTGTGACAGTAAAAAATTATTTTTTGCAAAATTTACTATAGAAAAGGCAATCCCTGGAGTAATTAAAATTTGCGACAGTAGAAAATTATTTTTGAATAATTTACTATAGAAAAGGCAATCCCTGGCGCAATTAAAATTTTCGACAGTAAAAAATTATTTTTTGTATAATTTACTATAGAAAAGGCAATCCCTGGCGTATTTAATATTTGCGACATTAAAAAATTATTTTTTGAAAAATTAACTGTAGAAAGGGCAATCCCTGGCCTATTTAAAATTTGCGACAGTAAAAAATTATTTTTTGAATAATTTACTATAGAGAAGGCAATCCCTGGCGTATTTAAAATTTGCGACAGTAAAAAATTATTTTTTGAATAATTTACTATAGAAAAGGCAATCCCTGGCGCAATTAAAATTTTCGACAGTAAAAAATTATTTTTTGAATAATTTACTATAGAAATGGCAATCCCTGGCGTATTTAATATTTGCGACATTAAAAAATTATTTTTTGAAAAATTAACTGTAGAAAAGGCAATCCCTGGCCTATTTAAAATTTTCGACATTAAAAAATTATTTTTTGAATAATTTACTATAGAAAAGGCAATCCCTGGCGTATTTAATATTTGCGACATTAAAAAATTATTTTTTGAAAAATTAACTGTAGAAAAGGCAATCCCTGGCCTATTTAAAATTTGCGACAGTAAAAAATTATTTTTTGTATAATTTACTATAGAAAAGGCAATCCCTGGCGTATTTAAAATTTGCGACAGTAAAAAATTATTTTTTGAATAATTTACTATAGAAAAGGCAATCCCTGGCGCAATTAAAATTTTCGACAGTAAAAAATTATTTTTTGAATAATTTACTATAGAAAAGGCAATCCTTGGCGTATTTAAAATTTGCGACAGTAAACAATTATTTTTTGAAAAATTAACTGTACAAAAGGCAATCCCTGGCCTATTTAAAATTTGCGACAGTAAAAAATTAATTTGTGAAAAATTTACCTGGCGAAATTGAAATTTGCGAGAGTAAAAAATTATTTTTTGAATAATTTACTATAGAAAAGGCAATCTCTGGCGTAATTAAAATTTGCGACAGTTGAAAATTATTTTTTGAATAATATACTATAGAAAAGGCAATCCCTGGCGCACTTAAAATTTGCGACAGTAAAAAATTATTTTTTGAATAATTTACTATAGAAAAGGCAATCCCTGGCGTAATTAAAATTTGCGACAGTAGAAAATTATTTTTTGAATAATTTACTATAGAAAAGGCAATCCCTGGCGTAATTAAAATTTGCGACAGTATAAAATTATTTTTTGAAAAATTTACTATATAAAAGGCAATCCCTGGCGTATTTAAAATTTGCGACAGTAGAAAATTATTTTTTGAAAAATTTACTATAGAAAAGGCAATCCCTGGCGTATTTAAAATTTGCGACAGTAAAAAATTATTTTTTGAAAAATTTACTATAGAAAAGGCAATCCCTGGCGTATTTAAAATTTGCGACAGTTGAAAATTATTTTTTGAATAATTTACTATAGAAAAGGCAATCCCTGGCGCAATTAAAATTTGCGACAGTAAAAAATTATTTTTTGAATAATTTGCTATAGAAAAGGCAATCCCTGGCGTAATTAAAATTTGCGACAGTAGAAAATTATTTTTTGAATAATTTACTATAGAAAAGGCAATACCTGGCGGATTTGAAATTTGCGACAGTAAAAAATTATTTTTTGAATAATTTACTATAGAAAAGGCAATCCCTGGCGTAATTAAAATTTGCGACAGTAGAAAATTATTTTTTGAATAATTTACTGTAGAAAAGGCAATCCCTGGCGTAATTAAAATTTGCGACAGTAGACAATTATTTTTTGAATAATTTACTATAGAAAAGGCAATCCCTGGCGTAATTAAAATTTGCGAAAGTATAAAATTATTTTTTGAAAAATTTACTATATAAAAGGCAATCCCTGGCGTATTTAAAATTTGCGACAGTAGAAAATTATTTTTTGAAAAATTTACTATAGTAAAGGCAATCCCTGGCGCAATTAAAATTTGCGACAGTAAAAAAATATTTTTTGAATAATTTACTATAGAAAAGGCAATCCCTGGCGTAATTAAAATTTGCGACAGTAGAAAATTATTTTTTGAATAATTTACTATAGAAAAGGCAATCCCTGGCGCAATTAAAATTTGCGACAGTAAAAAATTATTTTTTGAATAATTTACTATAGAAAAGGCAATCCCTGGCGTAATTAAAATTTGCGACAGTAGAAAATTATTTTTTGAATAATTTACTAGAGAAAAGGCAATCCCTAGCGTAATTAAAATTTGCGAAAGTATAAAATTATTTTTTGAAAAATTTACTATATAAAAGGCAATCCCTGGCGTATTTAAAATTTGCGACAGTAGAAAATTATTTTTTGAAAAATTTACTATAGAAAAGGCAATCCCTGGCGCAATTAAAATTTGCGGCAGTAAAAAATTATTTTTTGAATAATTTACTATAGAAAAGGCAATCCCTGGCGTAATTAAAATTTGCGACAGTAGAAAATTATTTTTTGAATAATTTACTATAGAAAAGGCAATCCCTGGCGCAATTAAAATTTGCGACAGTAAAAAATTATTTTTTGAATAATTTACTATAGAAAAGGCAATCCCTGGCGCAATTAAAATTTGCGACAGTAGAAAATTATTTTTTGAATAATTTACTAGAGAAAAGGCAATCCCTGTCGTATTTAAAATTTGCGACAGTAAAAAATTATTTTTTGAATAATTTACTATAGAAAAGGCAATCCCTGGCGTAATTAAAATTTGCGACAGTAGAAAATTATTTTTTGAATAATTTACTATAGAAAAGGCAATCCCTGGCGTAATTAAAAATTGCGACAGTATAAAATTATTTTTTGAAAAATTTACTATATAAAAGGCAATCCCTGGCGTATTTAAAATTTGCGACAGTAGAAAATTATTTTTTGAAAAATTTACTATAGAAAAGCCAATCCCTGGCGTAATTAAAATTTGCGACAGTAGAAAATTATTTTTTGAATAATTTACTATAGAAAAGGCAATCCCTGGCGTAATTAAAATTTGCGACAGTAGAAAATTATTTTTTGAATAATTTACTGTAGAAAAGGCAATCCCTGGCGTAATTAAAATTTGCGACAGTAGACAATTATTTTTTGAATAATTTACTATAGAAAAGGCAATCCCTGGCGTAATTAAAATTTGCGAAAGTATAAAATTATTTTTTGAAAAATTTACTATATAAAAGGCAATCCCTGGCGTATTTAAAATTTGCGACAGTAAAAAATTATTTTTTGAAAAATTTACTGTAGAAAGGCAATCCCTGGCGCAATTAAAATTTGCGACAGTAGAAAATTATTTTTTGAATAATTTACTATAGAAAAGGCAATACCTGGCGGATTTGAAATTTGCGACAGTAAAAAATTATTTTTTGAATAATTTACTATAGAAAAGGCAATCCCTGGCGTAATTAAAATTTGCGACAGTAGAAAATTATTTTTTGAATAATTTACTGTAGAAAAGGCAATCCCTGGCGTAATTAAAATTTGCGACAGTAGACAATTATTTTTTGAATAATTTACTATAGAAAAGGCAATCCCTGGCGTAATTAAAATTTGCGAAAGTATAAAATTATTTTTTGAAAAATTTACTATATAAAAGGCAATCCCTGGCGTATTTAAAATTTGCGACAGTAGAAAATTATTTTTTGAAAAATTTACTATAGTAAAGGCAATCCCTGGCGCAATTAAAATTTGCGACAGTAAAAAAATATTTTTTGAATAATTTACTATAGAAAAGGCAATCCCTGGCGTAATTAAAATTTGCGACAGTAGAAAATTATTTTTTGAATAATTTACTATAGAAAAGGCAATCCCTGGCGCAATTAAAATTTGCGACAGTAAAAAATTATTTTTTGAATAATTTACTATAGAAAAGGCAATCCCTGGCGTAATTAAAATTTGCGACAGTAGAAAATTATTTTTTGAATAATTTACTAGAGAAAAGGCAATCCCTAGCGTAATTAAAATTTGCGAAAGTATAAAATTATTTTTTGAAAAATTTACTATATAAAAGGCAATCCCTGGCGTATTTAAAATTTGCGACAGTAGAAAATTATTTTTTGAAAAATTTACTATAGAAAAGGCAATCCCTGGCGCAATTAAAATTTGCGGCAGTAAAAAATTATTTTTTGAATAATTTACTATAGAAAAGGCAATCCCTGGCGTAATTAAAATTTGCGACAGTAGAAAATTATTTTTTGAATAATTTACTATAGAAAAGGCAATCCCTGGCGCAATTAAAATTTGCGACAGTAAAAAATTATTTTTTGAATAATTTACTATAGAAAAGGCAATCCCTGGCGCAATTAAAATTTGCGACAGTAGAAAATTATTTTTTGAATAATTTACTAGAGAAAAGGCAATCCCTGTCGTATTTAAAATTTGCGACAGTAAAAAATTATTTTTTGAATAATTTACTATAGAAAAGGCAATCCCTGGCGTAATTAAAATTTGCGACAGTAGAAAATTATTTTTTGAATAATTTACTATAGAAAAGGCAATCCCTGGCGTAATTAAAAATTGCGACAGTATAAAATTATTTTTTGAAAAATTTACTATATAAAAGGCAATCCCTGGCGTATTTAAAATTTGCGACAGTAGAAAATTATTTTTTGAAAAATTTACTATAGAAAAGCCAATCCCTGGCGTAATTAAAATTTGCGACAGTAGAAAATTATTTTTTGAATAATTTACTATAGAAAAGGCAATCCCTGGCGTAATTAAAATTTGCGACAGTAGAAAATTATTTTTTGAATAATTTACTGTAGAAAAGGCAATCCCTGGCGTAATTAAAATTTGCGACAGTAGACAATTATTTTTTGAATAATTTACTATAGAAAAGGCAATCCCTGGCGTAATTAAAATTTGCGAAAGTATAAAATTATTTTTTGAAAAATTTACTATATAAAAGGCAATCCCTGGCGTATTTAAAATTTGCGACAGTAGAAAATTATTTTTTGAAAAATTTACTATAGTAAAGGCAATCCCTGGCGCAATTAAAATTTGCGACAGTAAAAAAATATTTTTTGAATAATTTACTATAGAAAAGGCAATCCCTGGCGTAATTAAAATTTGCGACAGTAGAAAATTATTTTTTGAATAATTTACTATAGAAAAGGCAATCCCTGGCGGATTTGAAATTTGCGACAGTAAAAAATTATTTTTTGAATAATTTACTATAGAAAAGGCAATCCCTGGCGTAATTAAAATTTGCGACAGTAGAAAATAATTTTTTGAATAATTTACTATAGAAAAAGCAATCCCTGGCGCAATTAAAACTTGCGATAGTAAAAAATTATTTTTTGAATAATTTACTATAGAAAAGGCAATCCCTGGCGTAATTAAAATTTGCGACAGTTGAAAATTATTTTTTGAATAATTTACTATAGAAAAGGCAATCCCTGGCGCACTTAAAATTTGCGACAGTAAAAAATTATTTTTAGAATAATTTACTATAGAAAAGGCAATCCCTGGCGTAATTAAAATTTGCGACAGTAGAAAATTATTTTTTGAATAATTTACTATAGAAAAGGCAATCCCTGGGGCAATTAAAATTTGCGACAGTAAAAAATTATTTTTTAAAAATTTACTATAGTAAAGGCAATCCCTGGCGCAATTAAAATTTGCGACAGTAAAAAATTATTTTTTGAATAATTTACTATAGAAAAGGCAATCCCTGGCGTAATTAAAAATTGCGACAGTATAAAATTATTTTTTGAAAAATTTACTATATAAAAGGCAATCCCTGGCGTATTTAAAATTTGCGACAGTAGAAAATTATTTTTTGAAAAATTTACTATAGAAAAGCCAATCCCTGGCGTAATTAAAATTTGCGACAGTAGAAAATTATTTTTTGAATAATTTACTATAGAAAAGGCAATCCCTGGCGTAATTAAAATTTGCGACAGTAGAAAATTATTTTTTGAATAATTTACTGTAGAAAAGGCAATCCCTGGCGTAATTAAAATTTGCGACAGTAGACAATTATTTTTTGAATAATTTACTATAGAAAAGGCAATCCCTGGCGTAATTAAAATTTGCGAAAGTATAAAATTATTTTTTGAAAAATTTACTATATAAAAGGCAATCCCTGGCGTATTTAAAATTTGCGACAGTAAAAAATTATTTTTTGAAAAATTTACTGTAGAAAGGCAATCCCTGGCGCAATTAAAATTTGCGACAGTAGAAAATTATTTTTTGAATAATTTACTATAGAAAAGGCAATACCTGGCGGATTTGAAATTTGCGACAGTAAAAAATTATTTTTTGAATAATTTACTATAGAAAAGGCAATCCCTGGCGTAATTAAAATTTGCGACAGTAGAAAATTATTTTTTGAATAATTTACTGTAGAAAAGGCAATCCCTGGCGTAATTAAAATTTGCGACAGTAGACAATTATTTTTTGAATAATTTACTATAGAAAAGGCAATCCCTGGCGTAATTAAAATTTGCGAAAGTATAAAATTATTTTTTGAAAAATTTACTATATAAAAGGCAATCCCTGGCGTATTTAAAATTTGCGACAGTAGAAAATTATTTTTTGAAAAATTTACTATAGTAAAGGCAATCCCTGGCGCAATTAAAATTTGCGACAGTAAAAAAATATTTTTTGAATAATTTACTATAGAAAAGGCAATCCCTGGCGTAATTAAAATTTGCGACAGTAGAAAATTATTTTTTGAATAATTTACTATAGAAAAGGCAATCCCTGGCGCAATTAAAATTTGCGACAGTAAAAAATTATTTTTTGAATAATTTACTATAGAAAAGGCAATCCCTGGCGTAATTAAAATTTGCGACAGTAGAAAATTATTTTTTGAATAATTTACTAGAGAAAAGGCAATCCCTAGCGTAATTAAAATTTGCGAAAGTATAAAATTATTTTTTGAAAAATTTACTATATAAAAGGCAATCCCTGGCGTATTTAAAATTTGCGACAGTAGAAAATTATTTTTTGAAAAATTTACTATAGAAAAGGCAATCCCTGGCGCAATTAAAATTTGCGGCAGTAAAAAATTATTTTTTGAATAATTTACTATAGAAAAGGCAATCCCTGGCGTAATTAAAATTTGCGACAGTAGAAAATTATTTTTTGAATAATTTACTATAGAAAAGGCAATCCCTGGCGCAATTAAAATTTGCGACAGTAAAAAATTATTTTTTGAATAATTTACTATAGAAAAGGCAATCCCTGGCGCAATTAAAATTTGCGACAGTAGAAAATTATTTTTTGAATAATTTACTAGAGAAAAGGCAATCCCTGTCGTATTTAAAATTTGCGACAGTAAAAAATTATTTTTTGAATAATTTACTATAGAAAAGGCAATCCCTGGCGTAATTAAAATTTGCGACAGTAGAAAATTATTTTTTGAATAATTTACTATAGAAAAGGCAATCCCTGGCGTAATTAAAAATTGCGACAGTATAAAATTATTTTTTGAAAAATTTACTATATAAAAGGCAATCCCTGGCGTATTTAAAATTTGCGACAGTAGAAAATTATTTTTTGAAAAATTTACTATAGAAAAGCCAATCCCTGGCGTAATTAAAATTTGCGACAGTAGAAAATTATTTTTTGAATAATTTACTATAGAAAAGGCAATCCCTGGCGTAATTAAAATTTGCGACAGTAGAAAATTGTTTTTTGAATAATTTACTGTAGAAAAGGCAATCCCTGGCGTAATTAAAATTTGCGACAGTAGACAATTATTTTTTGAATAATTTACTATAGAAAAGGCAATCCCTGGCGTAATTAAAATTTGCGAAAGTATAAAATTATTTTTTGAAAAATTTACTATATAAAAGGCAATCCCTGTCGTATTTAAAATTTGCGACAGTAGAAAATTATTTTTTGAAAAATTTACTATAGTAAAGGCAATCCCTGGCGCAATTAAAATTTGCGACAGTAAAAAAATATTTTTTGAATAATTTACTATAGAAAAGGCAATCCCTGGCGTAATTAAAATTTGCGACAGTAGAAAATTATTTTTTGAATAATTTACTATAGAAAAGGCAATCCCTGGCGGATTTGAAATTTGCGACAGTAAAAAATTATTTTTTGAATAATTTACTATAGAAAAGGCAATCCCTGGCGTAATTAAAATTTGCGACAGTAGAAAATAATTTTTTGAATAATTTACTATAGAAAAAGCAATCCCTGGCGCAATTAAAACTTGCGATAGTAAAAAATTATTTTTTGAATAATTTACTATAGAAAAGGCAATCCCTGGCGTAATTAAAATTTGCGACAGTTGAAAATTATTTTTTGAATAATTTACTATAGAAAAGGCAATCCCTGGCGCACTTAAAATTTGCGACAGTAAAAAATTATTTTTAGAATAATTTACTATAGAAAAGGCAATCCCTGGCGTAATTAAAATTTGCGACAGTAGAAAATTATTTTTTGAATAATTTACTATAGAAAAGGCAATCCCTGGGGCAATTAAAATTTGCGACAGTAAAAAATTATTTTTTAAAAATTTACTATAGAAAAGGTAATCCCTGGCGCAGTTACAATTTGCGACAGTAAAAAATTATTTTTTGAAAAATTTACTGTAGAAAGGCAATCCCTGGCGCAATTAAAATTTGTGACAGTAGAAAATAATTTTTTGAAAAGTTTACTATAGAAAAGGCAATCCCTGGCGCAATTAAAATTTGCGACAGTAAAAAATTATTTTTTGCAAAATTTACTGTAGAAAAGGCAATCCCTGGCGCAATTAAAACTTGCGATAGTAAAAAATTATTTTTTGAATAATTTACTATAGAAAAGGCAATCCCTGGCGGATTTGAAATTTGCGACGGTAAAAAATTATTTTTTGAATAATTTACTATAGAAAAGGCAATCCCTGGCGTAATTAAAATTTGCGACAGTAGAAAATTATTTTTTGAATAATTTACTATAGAAAAGGCAATCCCTGGCGTATTTAAAATTTGCGACAGTAAAAAATTATTTTTTGAATAATTTACTATAGAAAAGGTAATCCCTGGCGTAATTCAAATTTGCGATAGTAAAAAATTATTTTTTGAATAATTAACTATAGAAAAGGCAATCCCTGGCGTAATTAAAATTTCCGACAGTAGAAAATTATTTTTTGAATAATTTACTATAGAATAGGCAATCCCAGGCGCAATTAAAATTTGCGACAGTAAAAAATTATTTTTTGAAAAATTTACTATAGAAAAGGAAATCCCTGGCGCAATTACAAATTGCGACAGTAAAAAATTATTTTTGAAAAATTTACTGTAGAAAGGCAAACCCTGGCGCAATTAAAATTTTCGACAGTTGAAAAATATTTTTTGAAAAGTTTACTATAGAAAAGGCAATCCCTGGCGCAATTAAAATTTGCGACAGTAAAAAATTATTTTTTGCAAAATTTACTATGGAAAAGGCAATCCCTGGCGTAATTAAAATTTGCGACAGTAGAAAATTATTTTTTGAATAATTTACTATAGAAAAGGCAATCCCTGGCGCAATTAAAATTTTCGACAGTAAAAAATTATTTTTTGAATAATTGACTATAGAAAAGGCAATCCCTGGCGTATTTAATATTTGCGACATTAAAAAATTATTTTTTGAAAAATTAACTGTAGAAAAGGCAATCCCTGGCCTATTTAAAATTTGCGACAGTAAAAAATTATTTTTTGAATAATTTACTATAGAAAAGGCAATCCCTGGCGTATTTAAAATTTGCGACAGTAAAAAATTATTTTTTGAATAATTTACTATAGAAAAGGCAATCCCTGGCGCAATTAAAATTTTCGACAGTAAAAAATTATTTTTTGAATAATTTACTATAGAAAAGGCAATCCCTGGCGTATTTAATATTTGCGACATTAAAAAATTATTTTTGAAAAATTAACTGTAGAAAAGGCAATCCCTGGCCTATTTAAAATTTGCGACAGTAAAAAATTATTTTTTGAATAATTTACTATAGAAAAGGCAATCCCTGGCGTATTTAAAATTTGCGACATTAAGAAATTAATTTGTGAGAAATTTACTATAGAAAAGCAATCCCTGGGATATTTAAAATTTGCGACAGTTAAAAATTATTTTTTGAATAATTTACTACAGAAAAGGCAATCCTTGGCGTATTTAAAATTTGCGACAGTAAACAATTATTTTTTGAAAAATTAACTGTAGAAAAGGCAATCCCTGGCCTATTTAAAATTTGCGACAGTAAAAAATTAATTTGTGAAAAATTAACCTGGCGAAATTGAAATTTGCGAGAGTAAAAAATTATTTTTTGAATAATTTACTATAGAAAAGGCAATCCCTGGCGTAATTAAAATTTGCGACAGTTGAAATTATTTTTTGAATAATTTACTATAGAAAAGGCAATCCCTGGCGCACTTAAAATTTGCGACAGTAAAAAATTATTTTTTGAATAATTTACTATAGAAAAGGCAATCCCTGGCGTAATTAAAATTTGCGACAGTAGAAAATTATTTTTTGAATAATTTACTATAGAAAAGGCAATCCCTGGCGTAATTAAAATTTGCGACAGTATAAAATTATTTTTTGAAAAATTTACTATATAAAAGGCAATCCCTGGCGTATTTAAAATTTGCGACAGTAGAAAATTATTTTTTGAAAAATTTACTATAGAAAAGGCAATCCCTGGCGCAAACAAAATTTGCGACAGTATAAAATTATTTTTTGAAAAATTTACTATATAAAAGGCAATCCCTGGCGTATTTAAAATTTGCGACAGTAGAAAATTATTTTTTGAAAAATTTACTATAGAAAAGGCAATCCCTGGCGCAATTAAAATTTGCGACAGTAAAAAATTATTTTTTGAATAATTTACTATAGAAAAGGCAATCCCTGGCGTAATTAAAATTTGCGACAGTAGAAAATTATTTTTGAATAATTTACTATAGAAAAGGCAATCCCTGGCGTATTTAAAATTTGCGACAGTAAAAAATTATTTTTTGAAAAATTTACTATAGAAAAGGTAATCCCTGGCGCAATTACAATTTGCGACAGTAAAAAATTATTTTTTGAAAAATTTACTGTAGAAAGGCAATCCCTGGCGCAATTAAAATTTGCGACAGTAGAAAATTATTTTTTGAAAAGTTGACTATAGAAAAGGCATTCCCTGGCGCAATTAAAATTTGCGACAGTAAAAAATTATTTTTTGCAAAATTTACTGTAGAACAGGCAATCCCTGGCGCAATTAAAACTTGCGATAGTAAAAAATTATTTTTTGAATAATTTACTATAGAAAAGGCAATCCCTGGCGGATTTGAAATTTGCGACAGTAAAAAATTATTTTTTGAATAATTTACTATAGAAAAGGCAATCCCTGGCGCAATTAAAATTTGCGACAGTAAAAAATTATTTTTTGAATAATTTACTATAGAAAAGGCAATCCCTGGCGTAATTAAAATTTGCGACATTAAAAAATTAATTTGTGAAAAATTTACTATAGAAAAGGCAATCCCTGGCGCAATTAAAATTTGCAACAGTAAAAAATTATTTTTTGCAAAATTTACTGTAGAAAAGGCAATCCCTGGCGCAATTAAAACTTGCGATAGTAAAAAATTATTTTTTGAATAATTTACTATAGAAAAGGCAATCCCTGGCGGATTTGAAATTTGCGACAGTAAAAAATTATTTTTTGAATAATTTACTATAGAAAAGGCAATTCCTGGCGTAATTAAAATTTGCGACAGTAGAAAATTATTTTTTGAATAATTTACTATAGAAAAGGCAATCCCTGGCGCAATTAAAACTTGCGATAGTAAAAAATTATTTTTTGAATAATTTACTATAGAAAAGGCAATCCCTGGCGGGTCTGAAATTTGCGACAGTAAAAAATTATTTTTTGAATAATTTACTATAGAAAAGGCAATCCCTGGCGGATTTGAAATTTGCGACAGTAAAAAATTATTTTTTGAATAATTTACTATACAAAAGGCAATCCCTGGCGTAATTAAAATTAGCGACAGTAGAAAATTATTTTTTGAATAATTTACTATAGAAAAGGCAATCCCTGGCGCAATTAAAATTTGCGACAGTAAAAAATAATTTTTTGAATAATTTACTATAGAAAAGGCAATCTCTGGCTTAATTAAAATTTGCGATAGTATAAAATTATTTTTTGAAAAATTCACTATATAAAAGGAAATCCCTGGCGTATTTAAAATTTGCGACAGTAGAAAATTATTTTTTGAAAAATTTACTATAGAAAAGGCAATCCCTGGCGTAATTAAAATTTGCGACAGTAAAAAATTAATTTGTGAAAAATTTACTATAGAAAAGGCAATCCCTGGCGCAATTAAAATTTGCAACAGTAAAAAATTATTTTTTGCAAAATTTACTATAGAAAAGGCAATCCCTGGCGTAATTAAAATTTTCGACAGTAAAAAATTAATAGTTTGAAAAATTTACTGTAGAAAAGGCAATCCCTGGCGCAATTAAAATTTGCGACATTAAAAAATTATTTTTTGAATAATTTACTATAGAAGAGGCAGTCCCTGGCGTATTTAAAATTTGCGACAGTACAAAATTATTTTTTGCAAAATTTACTATAGAAAAGGCAATCCCTGGCGTATTTAAAATTTGCGACAGTAAAAAATTATTTTTTGCAAAATTTACTATACAAAAGGTAATCCCTGGCGCAATTACAATTTGCGACAGTAAAAAATTATTTTTTTGCAAAATTTACTATAGAAAAGGTAATCCATGGCGTATTTAAAATTTGCGACAGTATAAAATTATTTTTTGAATAATTTACTATAGAAAAGGCAATCCCTGGCGCAATTAAAATTTGCGACAGTAAAAAATTATTTTTTGAATAATTTACTATAGAAAAGGCAATCCCTGGCGTAATTAAAATTTGCGACAGTAGAAAATTATTTTTTGAATAATTTACTATAGAAAAGGCAATACCTGGCGTAATTAAAATTTGCGACAGTAGAAAATTATTTTTTGAATAATTTACTATAGAAAAAGCAATCCCTGGCGCAATTAAAATTTGCAACAGTAAAAAATTATTTTTTGCAAAATTTACTGTAGAAAAGGCAATCCCTGGCGCAATTAAAACTTGCGATAGTAAAAAATTATTTTTTGAATAATTTACTATAGAAAGGCAATCCCTGGCGGATTTGAAATTTGCGACAGTAAAAAATTATTTTTTGAATAATTTACTATAGAAAAGGCAATTCCTGGCGTAATTAAAATTTGCGACAGTAGAAAATTATTTTTTGAATAATTTACTATAGAAAAGGCAATCCCTGGCGCAATTAAAACTTGCGATAGTAAAAAATTATTTTTTGAATAATTTACTATAGAAAAGGCAATCCCTGGCGGATTTGAAATTTGCGACAGTAAAAAATTATTTTTTGAATAATTTACTATAGAAAAGGCAATCCCTGGCGGATTTGAAATTTGTGACAGTAAAAAATTATTTTTTGAATAATTTACTATAGAAAAGGCAATCCCTGGCGTAATTAAAATTTGCGACAGTAGAAAATTATTTTTTGAATAATTTACTATAGAAAAGGCAATCCCTGGCGCAATTAAAATTTGCGACAGTTAAAAATTATTTTTTGAATAATTTACTATAGAAAAGGCAATCCCTGGCGTAATTAAAATTTGCGATAGTATAAAATTATTTTTTGAAAAATTTACTATATAAAAGGCAATCCCTGGCGTATTTAAAATTGGCGACAGTAGAAAATTATTTTTTGAAAAATTTACTATAGAAAAGGCAATCCCTGGCGTAATTAAAATTTGCGACAGTAAAAAATTAATTTGTGAAAAATTTACTATAGAAAAGGCAATCCCTGGCGCAATTAAAATTTGCAACAGTAAAAAATTATTTTTTGCAAAATTTACTATAGAAAAGGCAATACCTGGCGTAATTAAAATTTTCGACAGTAAAAAATTAATATTTTGAAAAATTTACTGTAGAAAAGGCAATCCCTCGCGCAATTAAAATTTGCGACAGTAAAAAATTATTTTTTGAATAATTTACTATAGAAAAGGCAATCCCTGGCGTATTTAAAATTTGCGACAGTAAAAAATTATTTTTTGCAAAATTTACTATAGAAAAGGCAATCCCTGGCGTATTTAAAATTTGCGACAGTAAAAAATTATTTTTTGCAAAATTTACTATAGAAAAGGTAATCCCTGGCGCAATTACAATTTGCGACAGTAAAAAATTATTTTTTTGCAAAATTTACTATAGAAAAGGCAATCCCTGGCGTATTTAAAATTTGCGACAGTATAAAATTATTTTTTGAATAATTTACTATAGAAAAGGCAATCCCTGGCGCAATTAAAATTTGCGACAGTAAAAAATTATTTTTTGAATAATTTACTATAGAAAAGGCAATCCCTGGCGTAATTAATATTTGCGACAGTAGAAAATTATTTTCTGAATAATTTACTATAGAAAAGGCAATCCCTGGCGCAATTAAAATTTTCGACAGTAAAAAATTAATATTTTGAAAAATTTACTGTAGAAAAGGCAATCCCTGGCGCAGTTAAAATTTGCGACAGTAAAAAATTATTTTTTGAATAATTTACTATAGAAAAGGCAATCCCTGGCGTATTTAAAATTTGCGACAGTAAAAACTTATTTTTTGCAAAATTTACTATAGAAAAGGCAATCCCTGGCGTATTTAAAATTTGCGACAGTAAAAAATTATTTTTTGCAAAATTTACTATAGAAAAGGTAATCCCTGGCGCAATTACAATTTGCGACAGTAAAAAATTATTTTTTTGCAAAATTAACTATAGAAAAGGCAATCCCTGGCGTATTTAAAATTTGCGACAGTATAAAATTATTTTTTGAATAATTTACTATAGAAAAGGCAATCCCTGGCGCAATTAAAATTTGCGACAGTAAAAAATTATTTTTTGAATAATTTACTATAAAAAAGGCAATCCCTGGCGTAATTAAAATTTGCGACAGTAGAAAATTATTTTTTGAATAATTTACTATAGAAAAGGCAATCCCTGGCGTAATTAAAATTTGCGACAGTATAAAATTACTTTTTGAAAAATTTACTATATAAAAGGCAATCCCTGGCTTATTTAAAATTTGCGATAGTAGAAAATTATTTTTTGAAAAATTTACTATAGAAAAGGCAAACCCTGGCGCAATTAAAATTTGCGACAGTAAAAAATTATTTTTTGAATAATTTACTATAGAAAAGGCAATCCCTGGCGTAATTAAAATTTGCGACAGTAGAAAATTATTTTTTGAATAATTTACTATAGAAAAGGCAATCCCTGGCGTAATTAAAATTTCCGACAGTAGAAAATTATTTTTTGAATAATTTACTATAGAAAAGGCAATCCCTGGCGCAATTAAAATTTGCGACAGTAAAAAATTATTTTTTGAATAATTTACTATAGAAAAGGCAATCCCTGGCGTAATTAAAATTTGCGATAGTATAAAATTATTTTTTGAAAAATTTACTATATAAAAGGCAATCCCTGGCGTATTTAAAACTTGCGACAGTAGAAAATTATTTTTTGAAAAATTTACTATAGAAAAGGCAATCCCTGTCGTAATTAAAATTTGCGACAGTAAAAAATTAATTTGTGAAAAATTTACTATAGAAAAGGCAATCCCTGACGTATTTAATATTTGCGACATTAAAAAATTATTTTTTGAAAAATTTACTATAGAAAAGGCAATCCCTGGCGTAATTAAAATTTGCGACGGTAAAAAATTATTTTTTGAATAATTTACTATAGAAAAGGCAATCCCTGGCGCAATTAAAATTTGCGACAGTAAAAAATTATTTTTTGAATAATTTACTATAGAAAAGGCAATCCCTGGCGTATTTAAAATTTGCGACAGTAAAAAATTATTTTATGCAAAATTTACTATAGAAAAGGCAATCCCTTTAGTATTTAAAATTTGCGACAGTAAAAAATTATTTTTTGCAAAATTTACTATAGAAAAGGTAATCCCTGGCGCAGTTACAAATTGCGACAGTAAAAAATTATTTTTTTGCAAAATTTACTACAGAAAAGGCAATCCCTGGCGTATTTAAAATTTGCGACAGTATAAAATTATTTTTTGAATAATTTACTATAGAAAAGGCAATCCCTGGCGTATTTAAAATTTGCGGCAGTAAAAAATTAATTTTTGCAAAATTTACTATAGAAAAGGCAATCCCTGGCATAATTAAAATTTGCGACAGTAAAAAATTATTTTTTGAAAAATTTACTATAGAAAAGGCGTAATTAAAATTTGCGACAGTAAATAATTAATTTGTGAAAAATTTACTATAGAAAAGGCAATCTCTGGCGTATTTAATATTTGCGACATTTAAAAATTATTTTTTGAATAATTTACTATAGAAAAGGCAATCCCTGGCGTAATTAAAATTTGCAACAGTAGAAAATTATTTTTTGAATAATTTACTATGGAAAAGGCAATCCCTGGCGCAATTAAAATTTGCGACAGTAAAAAATTATTTTTTGAATAATTTACTATAGAAAAGGCAATCCCTGGCGTAATTAAAATTTGCGATTGTATAAAATTATATTTTGAAAAATTTACTATATAAAAGGCAATCCCTGGCCTATTTAAAATTTGCGAGAGTAGAAAATTTTTTTTTTTAAAATTTACTAAAGAAAAGGCAATCCGTGGGGTAATTAAAATTTGAGACAGTAAAAAATTAATTTGTGAAAGAATTACTATAGAAAAGGCAATCCCTGGCGTATTTAATATTTGCGACATTAAAAAATTATTTTTTGAAAAATTTACAATAGAAAAGGCAATCCCTGGCGTAATTAAAATTTGCGACAGTAAAAAATTATTTTTTGAATAATTTACTATAGAAAAGGCAATCCCTGGCGCAATTAAAATTTGCGACAGTAAAAAATTATTTTTTGAATAATTTACTATAGAAAAGGCAATCCCTGGCGTATTTAAAATTTGCGACAGTAAAAAATTATTTTTTGCAAAATTTACTATAGAAAAGGCAATCCCTGGAGTATTTAAAATTTGCGACAGTAAAAAATTATTTTTTGCAAAATTTACTATAGAAAAGGTAATCCCTGGCGCAATTACAAATTGCGACAGTAAAAAATTATTTTTTTGCAAAATTTACTACAGAAAAGGCAATCCCTGGCGTATTTAAAATTTGCGACAGTATAAAATTATTTTTTAAATAATTTACTATAGAAAAGGCAATCCCTGGCGTATTTAAAATTTGCGACAGTAAAAAATTAATTTTTGAAAAATTTACTATAGAAAAGGCAATCCCTGGCATAATTAAAATTTGCGACAGTAAAAAATTATTTTTTGCAAAATTTACTATAGAAAAGGTAATCCCTGGCGCAATTACAAATTGCGACAGTAAAAAATTATTTTTTTGCAAAATTTACTACAGAAAAGGCAATCCCTGGCGTATTTAAAATTTGCGACAGTATAAAATTATTTGTTAAATAATTTACTATAGAAAAGGCAATCCCTGGCGTATTTAAAATTTGCGACAGTAAAAAATTAATTTTTGAAAAATTTACTATAGAAAAGGCAATCCCTAGCATAATTAAAATTTGCGACAGTAAAAAATTATTTTTTGAAAAATTTACTATAGAAAAGGCGTAATTAAAATTTGCGACAGTAAAAAATTAATTTGTGAAAAATTTACTATAGAAAAGGCAATCCCTGGCGTATTTAATATTTGCGACATTTAAAAATAATTTTTTGAAAAATTTACTATAGAAAAGGCAATCCCTGGCGTAATTAAAATTTGCGACAGTAGAAAATTATTTTTTGAATAATTTACTATGGAAAAGGCAATCCCTGGCGCAATTAAAATTTGCGACAGTAAAAAATTATTTTTTTAAATAATTTACTATAGAAAAGGCAATCCCTGGCGTATTTAAAATTTGCGACAATAAGAAATTAATTTGTGAGAATATTACTATAGAAAAGGCAATCCCTGGGATATTTAAAATTTGCGACAGTAAAAAATTATTTTTTGAATAATTTACTATAGAAAAGGCAATCCCTGGCGTATTTAAAATTTGCGACAGTAAAAAATTAATTTGTGAAAAATTTACCTGGCGAAATTGAAATTTGCGAGAGTAAAAAATTATTTTTTGAATAATTTACTATAGAAAAGGCAATCCCTGGCGTAATTAAAATTTGCGACAGTAAAAAATTATTTTTTGAATAATTTACTATAGAAAAGGCAATACCTGGCGTAATTAAAATGTGCGACAGTAGAAAATTATTTTTTGAATAATTTACTATAGAAAAGGCAATCTCTGGCGCAATTAAAATTTGCGACAGTAAAAAATTATTTTTTGAAAAATTTACTATAGAAAAGGTAATCCCTGGCGTAATTAAAATTTGCGACAGTAGAAAATTATTTTTTGAATAATTTACTATAGAAAAGGCAATCCTTGGCGTAATTAAAATTTGAGACAGTATAAAATTATTTGTTGAAAAATTTACTATATAAAAGGCAATCCCTGGCGTATTTAAAATTTGCGACAGTAGAAAATTATTTTTTGAAAAATTTACTATAGAAAAGGCAATCCCTGGCGCAATTAAAATTTGCGACAGTAAAAAATTATTTTTTGAATAATTTACTATAGAAAAAGCAATCCCTGGCGTAATAAAAATTTGCGACAGTAGAAAATTATTTTTTGAATTATTTACTATAGAAAAGGCAATCCCTGGCGCAATTAAAATTTGCGACAGTAAAAAATTATTTTTTGAATAATTTATTATAGAAAAGACAATCCCTGGCGTAATTAAAATTTGCGACAGTAGAAAATTATTTTTTGAATAATTTACTATAGAAAAGGCAATCCCTGGCGTATTTAAAATTTGCGACAGTAAAAAATTATTTTTTGAGTAATTTACTATAGAAAAGGCAATCCCTGGCGTAATTAAAATTTGCGACAGTAGAAAATTATTTTTTGAATAATTTACTATAGAAAAGGCAGTCCCTGGCGCAACTATTATTTGCGAGAGTAGAAAATTATTTTTTGAAAAGTTTACTATAGAAAAGGCAGTCCCTGGCGCAATTAAAATTTGCGACAGTAAAAAATTATTTTTTGCAAAATTTACTGTAGAAAAGGCAATCCCTGGCGCAATTAAAACTTGCGATAGTAAAAAATTATTTTTTGAATAATTTACTATAGAAAAGGCAATCCCTGGCGGATTTGAAATTTGCCACAGTAAAAAATTATTTTTTGAATAATTAACTATAGAAAAGGCAATCCCTGGCGTAATTAAAATTTGCGACAGTAGAAAATTATTTTTTGAATAATTTACTATAGAAAAGGCAATCCCTGGCGCAATTAAAATTTGCGACAGTAAAAAATTATTTTTTGAATAATTTACTATAGAAAAGGCAATCCCTGGCGTAATTAAAATTTGCGACAGTAGAAAATTATTTTTTGAATAATTTACTATAGAAAAGGCAATCCCTGGCGTATTTAAAATTTGCGACAGTAAAAAATTATTTTTTGAATAATTTACTATAGAAAAGGCAATTCCTGGCGTAATTAAAATTTGCGACAGTAGAAAATTATTTTTTGAATAATTTACTATAGAAAAGGCAATCCTTGGCGTAATTAAAATTTGAGACAGTATAAAATTATTTGTTGAAAAATTTACTATATAAAAGACAATCCCTGGCGTATTTAAAATTTGCGACAGTAGAAAATTATTTTTTGAAAAATTTACTATAGAAAAGGCAATCCCTGGCGCAATTAAAATTTGCGACAGTAAAAAATTATTTTTTGAATAATTTACTATAGAAAAAGCAATCCCTGGCGTAATAAAAATTTGCGACAGTAGAAAATTATTTTTTGAATTATTTACTATAGAAAAGGCAATCCCTGGCGCAATTAAAATTTGCGACAGTAAAAAATTATTTTTTGAATAATTTACTATAGAAAAGACAATCCCTGGCGTAATTAAAATTTTCGACAGTAGAAAATTATTTTTTGAATAATTTACTATAGAAAAGGCAATCCCTGGCGTATTTAAAATTTGCGACAGTAAAATATTATTTTTTGAGTAATTTACTATAGAAAAGGCAATCCCTGGCGTAATTAAAATTTGCGACAGTAGAAAATTATTTTTTGAATAATTTACTATAGAAAAGGCAGTCCCTGGCGTAATTAAAATTTGCGACAGTATAAAATTATTTTTTGAAAAATTTACTATAGAAAAGGCAATCCCTGGCGTATTTAAAATTTGCGACAGTAAAAAATTATTTTTTGAATAATTTACTATATAAATGGCAATCCCTGGCGTATTTAAAATTTGCGAGAGTAGAAAATTATTTTTTGAAAAATTTACTATGGAAAAGGCAATCCCTGGCGCAATTAAAATTTGCGACAGTAAAAAATTATTTTTTGAATAATTTACTATAGAAAAGGCAATCCCTGGCGTAATTAAAATTTGCGACAGTAGAAAATTATTTTTTGAATAATTTACTATAGAAAAGGCAATCCCTGGCGCAATTAAAATTTGCGACAGTAAAAAATTATTTTTTGAATGATTTACTATAGAAAAGGCAATCCCTGGCGTAATTAAAATTTGCGACAGTAGAAAATTATTTTTTGAATAATTTACTATAGAAAAGGCAATCCCTGGCGGATTTGAAATTTGCGACAGTAAAAAATTATTTTTTGAATAATTTACTATAGAAAAGGCAATCCCTGGAGTAATTAAAATTTGCGACAGTAGAAAATTATTTTTTGAATAATTTACTATAGAAAAGGCAATCCCTGGCGCAATTAAAATTTGCGACAGTAAAAAATTATTTTTTGAATAATTTACTATAGAAAAGGCAATCCCTGGCGTAATTAAAATTTGCGACAGTAGAAAATTATTTTTTGAATAATTTACTATAGAAAAGGCAATCCCTGGCGTATTTAAAATTTGCGACAGTAAAAAATTATTTTTTGAATAATTTACTGTAGAAAAGGCAATCCCTGGCGCAATTAAAATTTGCGACCGTAGAAAATTATTTTTTGAATAATTTACTATAGAAAAGGCAATCCCTGGCGCAATTAAAATTTGCGACAGTAAAAAATTATTTTTTGAAAAATTTACTATAGAAATGGTAATCCCTGGCGCAATTACAATTTGCGACAGTAAAAAATTATTTTTTGAAAAATTTACTGTAGAAAGGCAATCCCTAGCGCAATTAAAATTTGCGACAGTAAAAAATTATTTTTTGCAAAATTTACTGTAGAAAAGGCAATCCCTGGCGCAATTAAAACTTGCGATAGTAAAAAATTATTTTTTGAATAATTTACTATAGAAAAGGCAATCCCTGGCGGATTTGAAATTTGCGACAGTAAAAAATTATTTTTTGAATAATTTACTATAGAAAAGGCAATCCCTGGCGTAATTATAATTTGCGACAGTAGAAAATTATTTTTTGAATAATTTACTATAGAAAAGGCAGTCCCTGGCGCAATTAAAATTTGCGACAGTAAAAAATTATTTTTTGAAAAATTTACTATAGAAAAGGCAATCCCTGGCGTATTTAAAATTTGCGACAGTAAAAAATTAATTTTTGAAGAATTTACTATAGAAAAGGCAATCCCTGGCGTAATTAAAATTTGCGACAGTAAAAAATTAGTTTTTGAAAAATTTACTGTAGAAAAGGCAATCCCTGGCGCAATTAAAATTTGCGACAGTAAAAAATTATTTTTTTGATTTATTTACTATAGAAAAGGCAATTCCTGGCGTATTTAAAATTTGCGACAGTATAAAATTAATTTTTGAAAAATTTACTGTAGAAAAGCCAATCCCTGGCGCAATTAAAATTTGCGACAGTAAAAAATTATTTTTTGAAAAATTTACTATAGAAAATGCAATCCCTGGCGTATTTAATATTTGCGACAGTAAAAAATTATTTTTTGAAAAATTTACTATAGAAAAGGTAATCCCTGGCGCAATTACAATTTGCGACAGTAAAAAGTTATTTTTTTGCAAAATTTACTATAGAAAAGGCAATCCCTGTCGTATGTAAAATTTGCGACAGTATAAAATTAATTTTTGAAAAATTTACTGTAGAAAAGGCAATCCCTGGCGCAATTAAAATTGGCGACAGTAAAAAATTATTTTTTGCAAAATTTACTATAGAAGAGGCAATCCCTGGCGTATTTAAAATTTGCGACAGTAAAAAATTAATTTTTGAAAAATTTACTACAGAAAAGGCAATCCCTGGCGCAATTAAAATTTACGACAGTAAAAAATTAATTTGTGAATAATTTACCATAGAAAAGGCAATCCCTGGCGTAATTAAAATTTGCGACAGTAGACAATTATTTTTTGAATAATTTACTATAGAAAAGGCAATCCCTGGCGTAATTAAAATTTGCGAAAATATAAAATTATTTTTTGACAAATTTACTATATAAAAGGCAATCCCTGCCGTATTTAAAATTTGCGAAAGTAGAAAATTATTTTTTGAAAAATTTACTAGAGAAAAGGCAATCCCTGGCGCAATTAAAATTTGCGACAGTAAAAAATTATTTTTTGAATAATTTACTATAGAAAAGGCAATCCCTGGCGTAATTAAAATTTGCGACAGTAGAAAATTATTTTTTGAATAATTTACTATAGAAAAGGCAATCCGTGGCGCAATTAAAACTTGCGACAGTAAAAAATTATTTTTTGAATAATTTACTATAGAAAAGGCAATCCCTGGCGTAATTAAAATTTGCGACAGTAAAAAATTAATTTGTGAAAAATTTACTATAGAAAAGGCATTCCCTGGCGCATTTAAAATTTGCGAGAGTAAACAATTATTGTTTGCAAAATTTACTGTAGAAAAGGCAATCCCTGGCGCAATTAAAACTTGCGATAGTAAAAAATTATTTTTTGAATAATTTACTATAGAAAAGGCAATCCCTGGCGCATTTGAAATTTGCGACAGTAAAAAATTATTTTTTGAATAATTTACTATAGAAAAGGCAATCCCTGGCGTAACTAAAATTTGCGACAGTAGAAAATTATTTTTTGAATAATTTACTATAGAAAAGGCAATCCCTGGCGCAATTAAAACTTGCGATAGTAAAAAATTATTTTTTGAATAATTTACTATAGAAAAGGCAATCCCTGGCGTAATTAAAATTTGCGACAGTTGAAAATTATTTTTTGAATAATTTACTATAGAAAAGGCAATCCCTGGCGCACTTAAAATTTGCGACAGTAAAAAATTATTTTTTGAATAATTTACTATAGAAAAGGCAATCCCTGGCGTAATTAAAATTTGCGACAGTAGAAAATTATTTTTTGAATAATTTACTATAGAAAAGGCAATCCCTGGCGTATTTAAAATTTGCGACAGTATAAAATTAATTTTTGAAAAATTTACTGTAGAAAAGCCAATCCCTGGCGCAATTAAAATTTGCGACAGTAAAAAATTATTTTTTGAAAAATTTACTATAGAAAATGCAATCCCTGGCGTATTTAATATTTGCGACAGTAAAAAATTATTTTTTGAAAAATTTACTATAGAAAAGGTAATCCCTGGTGCAATTACAACTTGCGACAGTAAAAAGTTATTTTTTTGCAAAATTTACTATAGAAAAGGCAACCCCTGTCGTATGTAAAATTTGCGACAGTATAAAATTAATTTTTGAAAAATTTACTGTAGAAAAGGCAATCCCTGGCGCAATTAAAATTTGCGACAGTAAAAAATTATTTTTTGCAAAATTTACTATAGAAGAGGCAATCCCTGGCGTATTTAAAATTTGCGACAGTAAAAAATTAATTTTTGAAAAATTTACTACAGAAAAGGCAATCACTGGCGCAATTAAAATTTGCGACAGTAAAAAATTAATTTGTGAATAATTTACTATAGAAAAGGCAATCCCTGGCGTAATTAAAATTTGCGACAGTAGACAATTATTTTTTGAATAATTTACTATAGAAAAGGCAATCCCTGGCGTAATTAAAATTTGCGAAAGTATAAAATTATTTTTTGACAAATTTACTATATAAAAGGCAATCCCTGCCGTATTTAAAATTTGCGACAGTAGAAAATTATTTTTTGAAAAATTTACTATAGAAAAGGCAATCCCTGGCGCAATTAAAATTTGCGACAGTAAAAAATTATTTTTTGAATAATTTACTATAGAAAAGGCAATCCCTGGCGTAATTAAAATTTGCGACAGTAGAAAATTATTTTTTGAATAATTTACTATAGAAAAGGCAATCCCTGGCGCAATTAAAATTTGCGACAGTAAAAAATTATTTTTTGAATAATTTACTATAGAAAAGGCAATCCCTGGCGTAATTAAAATTTGCGACAGTAGAAAATTATTTTTTGAATAATTTACTAGAGAAAAGGCAATCCCTGGCGTATTTAAAATTTGCGACAGTAAAAAATTATTTTTTGAATAATTTACTATAGAAAAGGCAATCCCTGGCGTAATTAAAATTTGCGACAGTAGAAAATTATTTTTTGAATAATTTATTATAGAAAAGGCAATCCCTGGCGTAATTAAAAATTGCGACATTATAAAATTATTTTTTGAAAAATTTACTATATAAAAGGCAATCCCTGGCGTATTTAAAATTTGCGACAGTAGAAAATTATTTTTTGAAAAATTTACTATAGAAAAGGCAATCCCTGGCGTAATTAAAATTTGCGATAGTAAAAAATTAATTTGTGAAAAATTTACTATAGAAAAGGCATTCCCTGGCGCAATTAAAATTTGCGACAGTAAAAAATTATTTTTTGCAAAATTTACTGTAGAAAAGGCAATCCCTGGCGCAATTAAAACTTGCGATAGTAAAAAATTATTTTTTGAATAATTTACTATAGAAAAGGAAATCCCTGGCGAATTTGAAATTTGCGACAGTAAAAAATTATTTTTTGAATAATTTACTATAGAAAAGCCAATCCCTGGCGCAATTAAAATTTGCGACAGTAAAAAATTATTTTTTGAAAAATTTACTATAGAAAATGCAATCCCTGGCGTATTTAATATTTGCGACAGTAAAAAATTATTTTTTGAAAAATTTACTATAGAAAAGGTAATCCCTGGTGCAATTACAACTTGCGACAGTAAAAAGTTATTTTTTTGCAAAATTTACTATAGAAAAGGCAACCCCTGTCGTATGTAAAATTTGCGACAGTATAAAATTAATTTTTGAAAAATTTACTGTAGAAAAGGCAATCCCTGGCGCAATTAAAATTTGCGACAGTAAAAAATTATTTTTTGCAAAATTTACTATAGAAGAGGCAATCCCTGGCGTATTTAAAATTTGCGACAGTAAAAAATTAATTTTTGAAAAATTTACTACAGAAAAGGCAATCACTGGCGCAATTAAAATTTGCGACAGTAAAAAATTAATTTGTGAATAATTTACTATAGAAAAGGCAATCCCTGGCGTAATTAAAATTTGCGACAGTAGACAATTATTTTTTGAATAATTTACTATAGAAAAAGGCAATCCCTGGCGTAATTAAAATTTGCGAAAGTATAAAATTATTTTTTGACAAATTTACTATATAAAAGGCAATCCCTGCCGTATTTAAAATTTGCGACAGTAGAAAATTATTTTTTGAAAAATTTACTATAGAAAAGGCAATCCCTGGCGCAATTAAAATTTGCGACAGTAAAAAATTATTTTTTGAATAATTTACTATAGAAAAGGCAATCCCTGGCGTAATTAAAATTTGCGACAGTAGAAAATTATTTTTTGAATAATTTACTATAGAAAAGGCAATCCCTGGCGCAATTAAAATTTGCGACAGTAAAAAATTATTTTTTGAATAATTTACTATAGAAAAGGCAATCCCTGGCGTAATTAAAATTTGCGACAGTAGAAAATTATTTTTTGAATAATTTTACTAGAGAAAAGGCAATCCCTGGCGTATTTAAAATTTGCGACAGTAAAAAATTATTTTTTGAATAATTTACTATAGAAAAGGCAATCCCTGGCGTAATTAAAATTTGCGACAGTAGAAAATTATTTTTTGAATAATTTATTATAGAAAAGGCAATCCCTGGCGTAATTAAAAATTGCGACATTATAAAATTATTTTTTGAAAAATTTACTATATAAAAGGCAATCCCTGGCGTATTTAAAATTTGCGACAGTAGAAAATTATTTTTTGAAAAATTTACTATTGAAAAGGCAATCCCTGGCGTAATTAAAATTTGCGATAGTAAAAAAATTAATTTGTGAAAAATTTACTATAGAAAAGGCATTCCCTGGCGCAATTAAAATTTGCGACAGTAAAAAATTATTTTTTGCAAAATTTACTGTAGAAAAGGAAATCCCTGGCGCAATAAAAACTTGCGATAGTAAAAAATTATTTTTTGAATAATTTACTATAGAAAAGGAAATCCCTGGCGAATTTGAAATTTGCGACAGTAAAAAATTATTTTTTGAATAATTTACTATAGAAATGGCAATCCCTGGCGTAATTAAAATTTGCGACAGTAGAAAATTATTTTTTGAATAATTTACTATAGAAAAGGCAATCCTTGGCGCAATTAAAACTTGCGATAGTAAAAAATTATTTTTTGAATAATTTACTATAGAAAAGGCAATCCCTGGCGTAATTAAAATTTTCGACAGTTGATAATTATTTTTTGAATAATTTACTATAGAAAAGGCAATCCCTGGCGCACTTAAAATTTGCGACAGTAAAAAATTATTTTTTGAATAATTTACTATAGAAAAGGCAATCCCTGGCGTAATTAAAATTTGCGACAGTAGAAAATTATTTTTTGAATAATTTACTATAGAAAAGGCAATCCCTGGCGTAATTAAAATTTGCGACAGTTGATAATTATTTTTTGAATAATTTACTATAGAAAAGGCAATCCCTGGCGCACTTAAAATTTGCGAC